>DWCF01005861.1:0-13412 GCA_018230265.1 Delias oraia
GGTTCGTGTCTCGCAGGAGGTGCCCTTGGGCCTGTCGCGGTTATAAACCAATCTCTCGGCGAGCCTACGGCTCGCCCCAAAAGTACACTCTAAGCTGTAGAGGCCTTATGCAGAGGACAGCGGTTAGTCATTTCAAAAAATTTTTTTTTTTTTTTAATTTTCCACGGCTTCTTTTCGTAAGGTATATTCTACCTTCTTCCGTGCACTTTTTACTGCATCCACTCTACTGCTATGATTGATACCTTTCGAACCATATCATCGGAACTTTGAGTGAAATGCCGCGGCAAGTAGGAACTGTTCACCATTCAGGGGTGCTTCAAACCTTTTCTTTACGCCATTTAATAGGACATGACTAAAGCTGTGCTATTTACTCTAGTAAATAGCACAGCTCCATAGATTTAATATTTTTTAACTTATAGACAGTTTCTGCAATCGTCGATAGTAGTGATTCTAGATATTCTTGAGCTTCTCCTTGGATACTGAACGTATCGACAAATTAAAAAGGACAGAATTTCGGAAAAGTATTCAGAATTTTAAAAAAAACTATTATAAAATACTATTTAAATTGAAAAAAATTAAATTTACTACATTTAAACAATATTAACTACTTAAAGTTTCACAAAAATACATATATAGCCTTTAATGAATTATTTAAACTGATAAGATCAAAATTTAATAAAAAGTTTACTTCTAAGATAAGTACTTGTACAGAGAAAAGGAGCTTTAGAGATTGGGCAACAGCGAGAATTCACAAAAGTAAACCAAAGTTATATGACCTATATACTGAAACGCCGTACAATCATACTTTTATACGGAAGAATTAACGCAAGTTAAAGTTAATCGTTAATCCGTTAATATGTGTAAAATTGCATTTATATACAGTTGCGTTAGTCAACCTTTAAAACTTGTTGGTTTAGGTTCTGGAAGTTAACAGATTAGGTATAAAAAACATAATTGTTGCTGGCTCGATCTGGACATAAATTCCATATACTCAGTCAAATGTGGCCATGCAGTCTCTTTAGCGCCGCTGGAATTCGATTTCATGTCTTCCATGATTTAGTTTTGATCACTATAGTACACTTTTTCTAACTAAATTACAGCCTTCTTTATCATATATTCACGCAAATGATCACTGACAGTAATTTATAATAACAATCAACAACAAGCGCTAAGTAGTGATACGAACGAACCAAAAAGTGTCTTCGCAGTTTTCTCACTCGCACGCACCGGCAAAATATATCTACTTTTGTTTTTGTCTCATTCGCTACCTTTCGTTTCACACGCACTTTACCGCAAATTAATAAATTTAATAAAAACGTTAACGGAACTCTGCGCATACTAATACTAACGGAAGTTAACGTGTCCGTTAATAATTTTAAAAATTAACTAAAAAGTTAATCCGATAATCAAAATGTTAACTCCGTTAATTAACGATGAACGGATTAACGAGTTAAGGCCCAGCTATTTATTTCTGTGAATTTATATAATAGTTGCATACTTCAAAAACTAACTGACATTTATTGAAAAAATTCAGATTATGGAATAGCTGAAATAGAAGCTTATCGAAGTGGTCATCATTTAGTATGCTAAATTATGACCGTATTTAGTCACTGTTAATTTACGACAGTAGGCATACCTAGACTTGGAAAATATTTAACGACCTCAAGGAAAAACCTGAATTTAATAATGCTGGTTTCGAAGTGGAATCTCACGGAATAGTTTATATTTTGGAATAAAAATAAGTCATTAAAAGAAGGAAAATGGAGCAGTTGTTAAGGTTGTCCTACAATGTTTTAGTCTTGCAATATTAGATTTACTATTCAAAAGATACCTTTTCAAATCAACTCCATTTTTAAAAAAATATATAAGTGGAGTGCATGGGTGTGTTGACCTCAAACTTTTGCTACTAAAATGGAAAATGGAATGGAGGTATTCGAAATACTCTTTGGTTAGATCCAAACGCATCGGGAAAATGAAAGTTTAAGTGGTTAACATGAATCTCCACATGCAAACAACAGGCATACAGACACTCCATCGTGGCCAGGGACGTTTCCTAAGAAATGTTCAATTATCATAGCGAAACATGAAAAACTGACAAACATGAAGCCTCTGTCTCTACATACTGGCTCAGGCGCAAGCGCAACGGAGTTACGAGGGTACTACATTATTTCAAATATAATTAAGTAGGCATTGGGCTGTTTTTATGATCGTACAATCAATGAAAATAGTAAAGATCTTTGAAAAGGGTGGCCAACTTAAATATGAAAAATATTTAATCAAAATAAACAAATCAAGAAACGAACAATCACATTTTATATTTTATTATTGTATGTTTCGAGTTTTAATAAAAACAAATATCCAGAATAAAATGAAAGCCAAGCTAAATTCAGTAAGCCATCATTATCTTAAAAAAACATCTAAACTTAAGGGCCTCCGATATAAACACAATATAGTACAAGTGAGCCCGTGGTATCACTTCGGACGAGCCGGCCCAATTAGTGTGTCTTAACATATGTTTCAGCATTCCTCTCCCACGGGTGAGACCGTATTAACATTCGCCCAGTCCGGCTTCGAGAAGGAGGTCGATCGACGGATCCAACTCGGATGGGCAGCGTTCGGATAACTCAAATACATCTTCTCCTCTAAAATACCATGATGAAACTCAATTTTTTTTCATAGATTTTGGAATGGACTCGTAGAATTGCAAAGCAAAAATTCAGGATTTTTCTTGTACACATTAGTCGTCGACATCACTTGCGATGTATGTCTTTGTGACTGAACATAATACATTTTTTTAATAGTATAGGGGACAGCGGAGCAGGTAGATCTCCTATATGGTAACAGATAACCGCCGCCCATCACTAACCGTGCCACAGCCCGCGTATTGGTTGTGTTGCCGGCTTTTACGCCGCTTTTAAGTTTTACAATATGCAACGTTATACATACCTTTAGAAGTTACAAGTAGGTAATCGTTAATAACGTTAAATATCGCTAGTAATTTTTTAAATTAATTGCGAGAAAACCCCCAGCACTTCACCAGACTTACGTACACATGTAAAGAAATATATTTCTTAATTTGTATATGCGCGCCACCGTGAACGTGTCGCGTCAGTCGAGCTGTAATTGTCAAAGACAAATATGTTCTGTTCATAAAACGTTAATATTAATAATAAATAACTTTAATTGTCGTTTCTTTATTTACAGAGAAACAAATTAGAGTTTTATTTTACTTCTGAGATTAAATTACAATCAATTGTCTTATAGCATATGACTATGATATATATATGTCTCATAGCAAAATCAGAAGAAAGCAAAGTAGAATTTAAGAAAACTTGGTGTTCGTGTTTACCCACGAGCGTCGGGGAAAGCCGAACACTAAGAGTTTTGTTTTATAATCATTTTTTCATACTTATTATATGAAAAAATATTAATATTGTCTAGTTAGTTCGTTGCATAGATGAACAAACTTTATAATTAAACAATGACAGAAGCTCTGTGTTCAATTTCATTGTTTTTTTCGAATTTCTCTTAGGTGTTCGCAGTTACCCCCGTCCCCCAAGGCTCTTCAATGCGTTGGCAAATGTCATTGACACAGTCCCGGTCGTGCAGCCTCTGTGTAGCCCGCACCAAAATAATTTCCGAATTCGGACTCGCACTTTCTTACACCGATACAGATAGCCGCAGCGAGCGCCAAGTCTAACGAAAAGAGCAATCAAATAGTTGGTCATAGCTCCTCGTCGTCACTAGTCCAGTAGCGAGGCGATTTCCTCAACTGCATGAATGCTAGTCTTCCAAACGAACCAGCTGCAGCTAGACTCTGGTTGTTGTTGGTAGCTCTCGTGTGAGCCATCGACACGAGGAAAATACTTCTATATCGAGGTGCTAAGAGTTTGCAGTCTTAGCACCTAGCAGATACAATTAATGTTCCTAATCGAGTAATAGGAGCCGACTGGCGTGGTCACGAGCCACTGACACGACACGTTCGAGTCGCGACGGCTAGTTTGTGTTATTGTCGTACCTGAAGCTGCTTTCGGGTTCGGCAGCAGCCGCGGTGGGAGAGGGGCAGTGAAACGACCGGCGAAAATTTAGAAACAAATCAACTTTATTACCAAGATGATGAAAAAAGACGAAATCATATGATACATAAGCTAAACAGATATGTGTATGCTTGTCTGCGATTTTATCCAAAACAACTACGCTTATGCAACGAAACGTCACTATACATATCATTAATATTATACAATTACAAATTACAATATCCACGAGCGGACGCGCGCAGCCGGAGCCATGTGCGGCGGCGGCGCACGGCCCCGCCCACGGCCAGACACCTCCCTTCGGCGCCGGTCGGTGAGGGGACCACATCTCACTACACTTCTATTTACAAGGCCCGGGGGCGCAGTCTTCACTGTACAAGAGGATCACTCGCGAGTCCGGACATGGCACTGTGCTGGGCCTGCGCGGCCGCCGCGCGGGCCCTAGTCGCCGGGGTGCTCCGGGCACGACCGGTTCACCTCGAACCACTGCTCTATGCACCTGCAAAAGGACAAACATCGCGTAGGCTACAGCTCTCAAGGGAGCAACTGCAGTCGCTTCAGTGACCAGCAGACATACAAATTTAGCACGGGAGCTAGCACACTAGCAACGCTTTCACCAAACCTTTCCAGGTCTGGCAGTTTTAGATATGTCGTCCCTCTTACTGTTGTGCACGTGACCACGGCCGCTGTGGCGGTTGGCAGTGGCTGCGTTCAGTGCTGCGCGTCGTACACGAGCAGGGACCATATCCATTTTTAAACTGTAGTACATTTCTTTTAGATGCTTTTGTTTTTCTATATTTTAATTGAACCTTTTGCAACATAAATTCATTATTGCCAGGCATTTCTGCTGTTTAAGCCGTGTACGACGGTGATTATGAATTAAAAAAAAACAAACTTCTCTGTATATAGTTTTTCTTTTAAGTTTCAGTCATTGCAAATGTCAAACTCTGTGCAATATGATTGTCAAGTTTCAGGCCAGTCCGACCGTGTTATGTGCAGAATAGTGAGGCGGGATAGCATATCTAAAAACTGGCCGTTCCCGTATAATTCAGTCTTCTGATTCATCTGCACTCTATACGATACATGCATGAATAGAACCCGTGAAAAATGCCAAAACATTGTTTTGTTAATTCATTAAAATCATAAAATACAATTCATAATATACGGAATAAGTCCTTTCACCAGTAAAGCTGCAACATCCTCCCTCGCGGCTGAAGGCTCTTTCGTTTGGAAACAGATGAACTCTTAAGATTTCCATGTTCGTAATGTAATTTTTTAAAATTAACTATATTATTTAATTGTATCATTAAACGTATAAATTTATTTTTGTAGTTACACTATGTTTGTATGAAATAGTTAAAAGTAGTAGTTATAGAGGGGACTTTTGTAATAAAACTTATGAAGCTATCTGAAAGATTTAGAATGAGTACTAATTAGCTACGTGAGTGAAGTAGTCACCCCTTGTGGTAGATGCAGAGGCAGGGCAGGCGCGCGATTGTGTCGCCGGCGCAGAGCTCCTCCAGGCATATCACGCACTCGCCCTTCGAGTCGCTCAGCACGTCCTCTGAAACAGTGCACACCACCACTCTTGCATTAATCGGCTCTTGCGCGACAAAAAGAAGCATCATAGAGAAGGGCTGCTCACCGTTGTAGGACAGCCGGGGCCTGGTGAGGCACATGACCAGGTGGCACTCGATGTCGTCCGGCAACACGAACTTGCTGCACACCGGACACTTGATGCCTGCAAGCAGACGAGCCCATTTACTTCTCTGCGCTCATCTCGTCCGCCCATCGAGGCGACGGCCTCGCGCACTCGTATTGCCTTTACGAGCGGGATAGATCTTCTAGTACGCGGAGGAAGCTGCTGGCCGCCCTCTGGTTTGTCCCTTAAGCGCCTCTTGCGACATCCACGGAATGGGGAAGCACAATTATGAGCCGGCGCTTCACGGCAACTCTGTGACAGACCTTAATTCGTCAATTGCCAAAAACCCCTAAGCTGTTGATCAATTATGTCTGCATTTCTTTATAACGAGATAACTTCTTAAGCTAACATTTCGTTTCGAAACTACCGTTCAGTAAAAGATTTTATAAATAAAATATATCAGCGCATAAGAAACATTATGGAATATTTATCACGAGCCTGAGTTCTTTGGAGGAAAATCACAAAAGACAAGTTACCAAACGAAGATGCTGTAGAAGCAGTAGTAGGATGCAAAGGTGATGAAAAGGTCCGTATAAGGCTATTAAAGGCAAGGGCTACTACAGTACCAGAGCTAATATCGGTTGCATCATCAATAAGAATAACGAAGCGTTCTCACCCGAATTTCAACAATCATAATCCAAATGAACGACCACGGTTTTCAAATACGAATTCTTCGGGATCATTCTGTCAAATATATAAAAGATCCAATAACACCACCAATGATTGTTATTTCAAACCTGCCACGTCAAAATCTGGACACGGGAATAATGTAAAGACTGAAACCAATAAAGAATTAACCAGTCATCAGAATAACAAAACAATCTGTTCATTTTGCAAAATACCGGGTCATACTATCGAAACTTGTTTCAAGAGAGTACGTTCAATATCATCATCAAATGTTAATCTTAGTTCTGGATCAAAATTAGCTCCTATAAATATTAGGATTGGACCAAAGACTTTTCAAGCAATTTTCGACAGTGGCCCCGAACGCTCGCTTATGCGAGAGACCATAGCGGCTCAATTACCAGGAAAGGCGACTGAGAGTACTAATTACCTGGCATTGGACAATTCTCCGTGCTTTCAATAGCGGCACTGCTTACGATTGTGAGTATTAATGACATCAATGTTGAACTACAGTTTTACATAATGGCGGACTAAAGATGACAACAGATATGAACACAGATATGGTAGGAAGGAACTTAATAAACAATACGAATCTTACCATTATAATAAATTCACACGGAACAACTTAGACACATCAACAAAATATCAATCACATTCAAAGTTTAAATCCCGTCTTTGATAAACTGGACTGTTTCTTACGAATGAAAAAGATATCACATCGTTGCGGACACTACTGAACAAGTATCAACACCTGTTTATTAGGGAATACCTAACAACTCGTGTCAAAACTGGGAAGTTGGAGATTTAGTCAAAAAACCCAGACAAGTACGTAAAACGAGAAAAAGTACGTTTCATAGACAAAGATCTACTGCAACATGGGATTATACGATAAAGTAAGCCCCCATACTCTAGTCCAATCATCCTACTGAAGAAAAAGAACGGCGAAGACCGCATATGTGTGGACTTTAGAGAACTCAACTCTAACATACTACGCGACCATTATCCACTACCATTAATTTCGGACCAAATCCATCAACTGGCTAAAACTAAAATCTTCACGACTTTTGACATGGCAGCGCGCTTCCATCAGATACCTATTGCAGATTCATCAATCGAAAAGACTGCTTTCGTCACACCGGATGGATTGTACGAGTATCTGACAATGCCATTCGGACTAAGTAACACGTGTTCAGTGTGTGAACGGTACATAAATAGAGCTTTGCATTCGCTATTAGGGAGCGCAGAGCAAATTTATGCGTATGACGTTTTCAGCAAATGTGAAAACTGCTGAATGACTTTCAGACAATGAACGCAGACTCTCTACAGGATGTCGGTTTCTCCATTAACGCTGACCAATGCAGCGACCACCTTTTTCAAGCGATCAATCGAATATTTAGGCAACGTGGTGTCGAATGGAAAAGTCCAACCAAGCCCGCGCGAAATAGAGGCACTTGTCAAAGCACCAATACCGACAACAACAAGTACGAAAATTCCGTGAATTGCCAGGGTACTTTCGGAAGTTCGTTCCAGACTTCTCAAGAAAACTAATAGCATTATATGAACAAAGGAAACCAGAAGCTAAATGGGTGTGGGGTAGGGTATACCGGGACCGTATAGGTATAATTGTTCATACTATAGCACCAGGTGTTAGCCGAGCAAACGGTGAGGTATGACGCGTAGTTGCTATAGTAAAAAATGCCTTGACCACGATCAAATACTATGTAACAGAAGAATGGCACACAACACTCGAAGAACTCCAGATGGCTTTAAACTGCACCCGTCATCGCGAGTCGGGGGTAGCTCCACTCACTTTACTTACTCGGCGCAAGCATTGCGTGTCCCCCGAGCTACTCACGCTTGTGAATATTGATGAAGAGACCATTAATATCAAAGTTGTCACTAATTATGTTCATCACAAAATGACACAAAACTCAGAAAAGGACTAAATACGCATCGATGCAGGGAAAGCGAGGATCAAACATTTTCAGGGCTGCGCTGGATTTAAAAATCAGTGAGCCATACAAGATAATACGCATACTATACAATGACCGCTATCTTGTCGAAAGGCTGGTAGCGATGGGAATGTTTATCTTATTTTACACGAACTCATTTCACAACTTACACTTACTAACAAATTAATTTATCATACGCAACATCATAGTAGCACAGTTACATCGGTAAAACATCGGCAACGATGACTATAAATTCTTCTGCTTGGCCGGCTACAAGTCAGTTTAGCTTATATATTACCAATAAAGACTGATTAAGACTCAAGAACTTTTGGTGTTTTCTTTCAATAATGAATCACCAACACGAAAACAATCGAGATGTCAGCTATTCTGTTGTCATACCAATCCAAAGCAGTTCTGGGGCTCCCGTTCCGTCGAATACATGTAGATATATAAAGGAAAACAGGATATCGGATCCACGCCACATTCCGTAAGAGGTTACACATCCCGGAGGAAGCCAGAGGAAGACTCGCGAGCCAATAGAATACGATAACAATTTCCCCATCTTCCGGAACCATCACTACAATTATGACTCGCAAATGTAAGTTTGTTCGCCATTCAACAAATCTTCATATATTATGTTCTTACGAAGTGACGCTATTTCCCATTCAACTTACTGACGATTCCGTTGCCTATCGAAGAAAAGCACCGATGCTCGAGACTACGAACAAGTTTGTTCCATATAAAGTCGTAAATGCCATTCGCACCATAGTTTTATAGAAATGTAAATCGTTTTTATTTATTGAGTTTTATTCGGTCGTGGTGATAGCGGCATTTGAAGAAATAATATTCATTCTGTGAGAAATACTTGACACTTTCGCAAATGAAACTTTCTCCTCGCACGAGGCAATCGCTTTGAATGCTCGTGGACACGATGTTTTTGGCTCTCGCGCTCCTGTCTGCGATAGACGGCTGCGCGGCTGTGGTCGACTGCCGCGTGGCATGCCGCCGTTGCCGCGACAAGGCTGACCTGACGCACACGCTGGAGGTCTACTGCGCCATGTGCACCGAGTGCAAGGAGAGGAGGATCGAACGGATGCAAGCGGCCACCGCCACCACTGACTGCCACCCCATGCAAGGTAACTCGCGTTGCGCCTGTCGACTATAGAAACAGTTTGAGGAGTCCTTTTTAAAACCGTAACCAGAGCGAAAAATGAGCAGAAATTGTCGACTGCCCGCCGCTCTCCTGCGAAGACTCGGCTCAAGCATCGAAGGTGCCGTTGAAGAAGATCGTCATCACCACGAGTTCGAGCACCACCGCCGCCGTGCCGACGACGCGCCGGGCGTGCCCCGCGCCGCCGTGCCTGCCCCCGCCCTGCTACTGCGTCCCCGTCCTCTCCGCGGCCCCGTGCCCGTGCCCCACCCCGGGCGGGGCGTCCGCGGGTAAGCTAAAGCTATTCTTACCAAAAAGGAGAATCGACTACACGTACGTGTACGTTGGGGTACCCAAGCAGTTCTTGAGCGAGCCTCCGCCTGCTCGCAGCCTGTCGTGAATGGGACGTTTCAACTGTCCGTTGCGAAATACGACCGACAGCAATATAACACTAGAAAGTGTGCGAAAGACCCTTTCTTTATTTTTGACAATAGTTTTGGATTAAAATAAAAATAACAATAAATTTGAATTCGATTCTCTGCCAATAAATAAACAATAAAAGTTTTTACCATTCTTTAACGCTATCACGTTCCGAGCTTGAGTCGCCATCGAGACAACACGACATTTCGTTCATACAGACAGACAGTGCCAGCACGGCTAGGTTTCAATTAAGAAATACCAAACTATATGCATGACTTGTCGCTTCCTATAGATTTTTATGGCGAATTTGTCGACATCGGGAAGTAATCAAAGATTAATACAAGGGATCGCATTCGAGTCGCCTCGACGTGTGGCATTAGGCACAGCACGGCAGCGGTGCAGCCGCAGACGGTCAGAGGGCGCGGCGGCCAACTACCTTCCGACTGGTACTTGGCTCGAACGGTGCCGACTGCTGTTTCAATAATCTTACCGCTCGCTGTGGCATTTCTACATACCTAATTAACTCATTTTTTAAAATAAACTCTAGACATTATTTCTATTGATGTGTACCGCGTTCTTCGAGGACTCGTTGAACGATACCGAAGTGCACGAAATGGCTCAAATACTCCAATGTGAACTGTGAACTGAACGCAAAGCCCACGAGCACTTCAAGCGCTGATTTGTCCAAATCGCCGCGGTTATTGATTTGGCCGAGATGGTTATTGCCGGCACAGTCGAAACTGTCGCGGGAGCGGTCCGCGGCTTCGGCACCGGCAACCAGGATTCGCGAGGCTGCTTTCCGTACTGCCCTTCCGCGAAGCTCCGAAACCAACAAAAAGTTTTCTTTGTTTCTCTGAAGGCCTTATATAGAAATATTGATTAATTTAATGATGTGATACCTACTGTAGCCTTTTTCGATAAATCTAGCGCCTGGAGGTCAGTTCTCATGGCTACGGAGGACACTCGCGCCGTGACCGGCCACCAAGCGCCGACAGCGCCATTCGCCGACACCGACACGGTTTCAGTTTCCGTTTCGCTAACGCAAGCTTTAGTAATTGTAGGCGATTTGTGCGTTGTTTTAACGTTCGCGGCTGCGCTCAGCCGACAGGCTAGTGCTCGTGCTGAGCTGGCTGCCACTCACCACAGTGGAAGATCCTAAGCGGCGGCCTCGCCCGTGCGCCGTAGGCCGCGTCCGGCTCCGCGTTAGGGACACATGCCCCTATTATGATGCCCATCACTGCCAACACTGCCCTGAAGCGTGTTGCTTCACTACTTCTACGCGTGTGCGGCGGGAGCGCACTTCACGCCAGAGGCGTTGTGTCGAGTCGAATAAATCGAACGCAACGAGAAGGCCTACGAAGCCCTGCGGCGCCGTGCCGTGCCGCGAGCGCAGCGGAGGGAGACCCCGCATGTCACCCGCTGCAGCAGCCGCCGACAAGGCTATGCGAGCCCCGGCTCCTCTCTGTCAGGGCACGGCTCTAGCCTTGCTCTTTTCACATCAGCTGTACAAGAATAAAGAGATAAATGATGATTTCTAATTCGATACTTTGGTGGGTAAAATTGTTCTACAACTCCTAGGGGCACTCCTACAGCCTTCAGTACTTGCAATTGACTACGACTTGACAGTTAGCAAAAGACCTTACTCGATCCGACGTCGATATAACTGAAAGGAAAGCTAATCGCGCCAGAAACCAGCCGGCCAGTGGAAGGACAGGATCAAACCGACCTCGGCAACGCGCCCAACGCCGTTGCCAACTACAACGTGGGGCTTGACAAATGCCCAGGGAATGCCAATTGCACGTGTCTCTTTCCACGCATGCTATCCCGTCTTCTCGCAGCCTCACAGCCGCCGCACTGGCTGTCAGTGCGGGCTAGCCGCGACGAACGAGCGACGGTCTCTTCGTTGGGAGCGCGACTGCTGCCGCCGTGCCAACTCTCTTGTCCACTCTTGACCATCGCTAATGCTACCCTACGTATCAATTAGTGTTGCCCAAATGCAAGACCAAGACCAGACTTTGCCAGTCTTGGCCTTGGTCTTACGCCAGTAGACCTGATCTTTGTCTTGGCTTTGGTCTTGCGCCCGTAGAGCTGGTCTTGGTCTTGCGCTCCAAGTCTTGGTCATGGTTTTGGTCTTGCAACAAGAGTCTTGCAGTTACTTATGAGACTATTGCTATTTATTGAAGTCTACTTCAGTTCTTAGAAAAACCTATCGTAATAGGAACATTTTGAGCTTGAATTAACATAAACATAGTAAATACCAACCAGATTTATAAATATCTAAAGATTTATTGAGATATTCGAAAAATCAACTGCCACAAAATGCTTAGCAACTGGCTACATGCCGTTTCTCAGGCTCACAGGAGTAATTGTTTCTTTAAAAAACTTTTACGTTTAATAAACTGAAATATGCTAAAATATGTAAAAAAACAAATTAATTACAATAATATCAAAGAGGTTGAACCTTCTACTTATATAAATTTAATAAAAGACTTCTACGATACCCGAACCCGAACTGTTATATCTACGTACTCCGTGAAACTGTACTAAGTCCTGCAAGACGCAAGAATCTTGCAGGCTTACTCAGTCAGGGTCAGTCTCGGTCTTGGTCTTGCATTTGCAAGACTGACTGCAAGACTCTTGCGTCTTGCGTCCGAATTTGGGCAACACTAGTATCAATAAGTCAACATTCCAATTGACATCACCCACTACCAAAGTATTCATTCTTTGATTGTAACCATAATCATTTTACTAAATGCTCCACAAAGTATAGTCCATGATTAATCTGTTACACTGGCCATTAGAACACCGGAACATACAATGGAGCTTGCCTGCGGGACGACACGGCCGCGAGTCGTACAACTTTATATGAAGCGAATAAATATACGATAAAGAAAAAGCGAAGGCGCACATGGCCAACATTGTGGAGGAATAGCTTAGCTAAAAGCTAGAGTCGTGCGGAGAAGTGCCAGTGCAGCGTCGACATCCCATCGGCCACGTGCACAACCGATTGCCTCAATCCACGGTCTCGCAGACGACAGCGGAGGCGCTCGCACTGCGCAGCGCCGAGTCGTACCTCTTCAGTCACGCATCCGAACTGCGAACACGCGGCCTGAAGGAGGCGCTTATCGTTACATTCGCGCGTCCATTTGCCCGGGCATTCAAGAGGCTGCAATTCTCTTACAACCACTTGTCCCACGACTTGATTGTATCGTCAATACCAACGCAATACTATACACTATTGTAACATACACATACAAGTGCACAATCCAATTTTGTTTCTGTCCAAAGCGCGTTTTTCAGCGACGAGATACAATTATTCAGGTGTGGATGCCGTGTACCGGGTGCAACAGCAGCCAGCGGCCTGGCCTTCAGCCCGCGCTGTATTTCGGGGAAGTCTGCGACGAGTCGTGCATCCGTATTTCAGCGTTTATATTAATTTTGTGTTCGACATTGATATAATAGGTAGGGGCAAAAGTATTTTCGTATTTTGAATATATTATTAGTAATCAAATCTCTTTGGCTGTACTGAA
>DWCF01005862.1:0-13398 GCA_018230265.1 Delias oraia
ACCATTTTCATATAAAAATACAATTTTTAAATGATACAATTCAATTCATTCCAAATGTAAAATATCTAAAGCCTTAAATAAAAATCTAAGAACCGATATCTTTCTTATAAATGGAAATTAATTTTAAGTATAACATAAATACAGTATTAATTAAAATTTTGAAATTATAAGCTGCTTTTGTGTTAAATATTAAGAGAGTTATTATTGTTATAGAACTTATGCCCAGCTCCCGCCCGATACAGAACTGTTCCGGCCCCACAACCCGGCGGAGGAAAACAAATGATCTGCTATTCCGAAAAGGTAAGTAAATGAATATCTTCTTTATTCAAATAAATCTGGAGTTTGTCTTGGTTTTAGTTGTTTGACAAACAATCAAACATGTATTCATGGGAGAGTTATGCAGAAGCGTATGCTGACGCAGTAATTGGGCCGGCTCATGCGAAATGATACCACGGACTCACAGAATACTCAGCGTGAAACGGTACTTGTACTGTGTTTCGCAGAGCAAGTGAGGATATCGGAGGCTCTTAAAAATAACGCTTAAGTGGTGTAAAAATTTGGTAACACAACCAATGCGCGGACTGTCGCGCGGTTGTCTATGGGCGGCGGTGTCCTTTTACCCTATAAGAGACCCATCTGCTCCGTTGTCCGCTATACTATAAAAAAAAGAAAATATCTGATATTATAACAACTTAAATAATTTGCAATTCCTAAATAGATTTTTTTTTGATATTTACGATTGTGAAAAATATTAAATTGTAAAAATATTCCAAATAAATTTTTGCTAAAAATGCGAAAGATATGCGTAAATAAATAGAATTTAACAGGTTTTATTATTATCTTTTATTTTGATAAAACGTTGTCTGAAAATCTCTTTATTTACTTAAAATGGGTAAACCATCCTCTATTGGTTGTAATAAATAAAAACATAATTTTCATCAATTTCCAATGAAAAATATGATTTTTAGATTCATATTTTTCATCTCTTTCTAACTTATACTCCTTGTTAGCTTATTTGTGATTCTTCTTGTTACAAAGCTTGTTATTTTTCTAAGGAAAGTATTAGATGTTAATTGAATTGAAAGAGAAATATTCAAAACAGATTTTATTACATACATAATGTTGCTTCATAGATTGAATTTAAGTTTATTTATTTAAATTTATTTTATTATTGTTTAAATTAAATTTTACGTGTTTCTTTCTAATAGAATACAAAGACATGTTCAAAGTGTTTGATTAGTTTTATCATACGTTACAAAAACGGCACATTTTAGCTTTTTTTTCAAGACATCTTGTTAAAAACATCTTATTCCTCCGTGGGAAAGCCACCGTGAAACGGTACTTGTACTCTGTTTCGCAGAGTGAGTAAATTGGCGGCCCGAAAAATGCCGCTCAGGCAGCGTAAAAAGCCGGCAACACAACCAATGCGCGGACTATGGCGCTGTTGTTCGTGGGCGGTGGTGTTGTCTTTCCATATAGGAAACCCACTTGCTCCGTTCTCCGTTATAGAATAAAAAAATTATAATATTATGAAATCACAACAGGTTAACTACATTATATATGCTTGGATATTATAAATTTAAGTTGAAAAAAATTGTGAAGCATATTCATAAATTAATTAACAAAACATATATTGTATAGTGAAAGCTTAGGAATGTTAGAAAACACGTGGGCGCGGCGGCGCATTAGTTAGTTCGCCACGTGGACACAGTTCAGTGATCTGCTCCACATGGGTCTATAGTAAACTATTTACCCTCTAACAGACCCTAGCGTAGCAACTATAGAAGAGGTCAAGTGCAACCTACATTGTGTCCTTAGTACTTGATATTTGCATGTACCCATTCATAGATGGCAGTTTAGAATTAAAATAATTATAGGTGGCGCCGCCTATGTACCAGCCAGCACCGGCTTCGCCATCCAGAGTGGCTCGGGGCGCACCGGAAGGAGCTCCGTCGGGAACAAATGCATCGAGTGCTACTTCTCCAATGACTGTCCCTCCGAATCCCATATATTACGCTATGAACGTCTGATGCAAGGATTAGGTAAATAATTTTGAAAATTATGTATCGGCGATGTTAATTGGTTTTACATTTAAATAAATAAAATGTCAGCTATTAAATTGCAAGCTTAACTTATTTTCACTTAGTATTAAATCAAATAAAAGCCAACTTTATAGAAGAGAAATCTTTCGAAAAATGACCTCAATCGGTTTATAGTATTCCGTTAAATTGTGAAAAAATAATATTTATTTTATTGCAAATTGTTTTCAGGCGAACAGAAAGAAAACTTAAAAACAACGAGGCATTTTTTTCATGCTTTTGGACGTCCAAGTGATCGGTAGAAAACATCAAACACGTCGACGTGATTTCTACTAAGTAAAATAATTATAGTCTGTTGTCTTTTCTATAAAACTTTTTAAATAGTCAATATACTGTATTTACAATCGATCGTTATGAATCCGTTCAGAAATATAAAGCTATGATCAAAATTAAAAACTAAAGCCTAAGAGAAAAACCTAAGATTCTATTGTTGCTAAAGAGAAAATATGATTTCTGATATTTTGCAACGTGTGAAAATTCGTTTTTATATAAAAATTGTTACTATTCTATAATAAATTATCATTTAGATTTTAATTATTGTAGATTGCTGTAGAAGAACTTTATGAACAATATTTTTCATATCTACCTTATGAGTAGGTATAATAATAAAATAATCTTATATATATAATAAATCTTATAATTTTGTTATGTATGAGTATGTATTCAAAACATATGTATGTCATCATAGTAATTTTTTGATGATATGTTGAAATACTCTAAAAAATATGATTTAGATGATGAGAAGTTGGTAATATAATACACTCGTAGAGATATATTGAGCGTCAAAGACACTGATTCATAGAATCTCTATCCGTTAAAAATTTCTCGGTCTGTATTTCTCTATAATTGGAAAAAACCTGATAAGACATTATAATTTTAAGATTTGAAATCTTCAATTAAAATTATGTCACTTAGTGTCACCTTCACGTTGTGCTTGGAAATCAATTTATAACTGGCTACTTTTACTATTTTAAAATAAGAAAAAACATAGTTTATTCATTACTTTTCACCTTAAAACAATGCGGTGATGTCAAACCTCGCTTATAAAGCTTTCAGTCTATAAAAGTTTTGTCGAAGTCTTTCAAAATTTGATTTTATATATTAAAATTTGACTAGTACCCATAAATGACTTGTATAGTTGTAAATAGAACCAGTGCTCAGTATATTTATACATAAAACACATATATAGCCTTTACTAATGAATTATTCTAGACATATTTCGTTTTACTATAACTGTTCTCTTGTTGAACATCTGGACTTGGTTTTATACTAAATATATTATTCTTCAATTTCTGCCAATAATTTTCTGTTTCAGGCCTAACAATAGTAAACGTAAATATTTTAATTATCTTACTCATGAATATTGCTACAATCTGATTTATATTTATATAAATCAGATTATTATTATTATTATATTATTATTATTATATTTATATATATAATCTAATATATTACGTTTTATGGGTTATCTTTGAACCAATGCACATTAAAGTCACAGTCAGACTATTTTACACATTGTTACAAATATGACAATCTTTATTCGTGACGAGATAAATATTACATTTTAGTTTCTTGTTATAATGTGCCAAATGTAATACTTTACACTTTGCTAGTTGTACATTGAAAGTAGTAATAATTTTTTCGGCCTATAAAGTGTTAATAATAAGGTAATATTTTGTATTTAAATGTTATAATATAATTGAATTCTTATTGTAACAGAAACGCACATGGTGAGACAGCAACATAGCAACACTGGCGTTACTTATAGTCCATGTTGTCTGAGAGAGCATTTTAGTATTGCAATGTTAAATTATTCTGTATACTATTTCCTATTATTTGATGGTTTTTGTATCGACTTATAATGTGAGAACATTATACATTTCACCTCAGTGGCAATTTTTTTTGGAAACAGTGGCGAACGTGCAGAAGGCTCACCTAGAATGTGCGGTCCTGCGCCCATGGACACTTAGCCCTTCCAGAGCCGCGGGTGCGTTGCCGGCCTTAAAGGGATAGGTGCGCTCTTTTTTGAAGGTCCTTACGTCGTATTGGTTTGGAAATACCTCTGTAGGAAAGTGATTTCACAATAAGTGCGGCACAAAAGGCCTCAAAAACGCTTAGTTGTGATATGACTAACATCGAGGTGATACGGATAAAACATTGTATTATGCCTTGATGTTCGATTATGTAATTGAGCTGCAGGTATTAATCCAAACAGCTTCTCAGAACATGAATATTATATTTTACGCTTGAGATTGCAATAGTAATGTCGTTAAAAAACGTAAATTTTAAAATAACGAGACAGCCATTTACTGTATTTAGATTTAACGCGTTGATGTTAAGAGAAATTAATTAAGATTGTTTTATCTAGGTAATTTTTTATTATAGGTTTTTGTCTTAACATACCTTTAACTTTTGACAAGTAATTTTCATGGTATGACAAAACTTCAGCCATATTTTTATTTGTTTTTATTTTTACCAAATAATCTTATTCACTTAAGAAATAAAATAATCCAAATTAAAATAATCCAATAGATAGAATTGTCCAATAACATCACCTTTCTGTCAATCTCAGCTGAAACAAAAACAACAGAGAAAAGATATTATTTCCTTTTATTGTTTGTGAAATTGTTTTTAAGTATAACTATTTGTACTGTTTTAATTTGATTTGTAACGAGGTGATGAGCCTTTAAACTTTACAAATCATATTTTATAACATTCCTGTATATGTATCGAGAGAGAGGTGCATTTTATTTTATGTTCTTTTATAAGATTTTTTTGGAATTCTTTGAATTATTCCAATTGGAATAAAATTATTGATTTTATAAAAATTATTCTTCCAATGAACAAAAACTTATAAAGTTTTATCGTTATTTAAATTAAATATTTATAATTGTTTATGTTTTCTTTGTCTAAAATTGTCTGTCGTGCGTATTATTTTCTTGTTAACGCATTTTTATGTCGACGTAAAGCTAAAAAAAGACCATTCAAATAATTTTCATCCATGCTTAAGGACTTGGAATATGCCAAGGTGTGTTTAATTGTATATTTATTAGGAAATTAATATATTGTAATTAGATTTATTAACTTGAGTGCATCGTAATTTATTTGGGATTATAGACATAAGTTCCATTTAATCGTTTTACTCACCGTAGCTGCTAGGAAAGGCATCCGTCCATCTGATTGTTATCTCGACATGGCTTCTTCCCATCACAGCTTGGCAAAACTTTTTAAATGGCAACTAAATTAATTCCTCATATTAAAAGTTTCGCATAAACTATGTTACAAGAGCCTCGTATCTAACTGGTCTTATAAGCCTAGCACGAAGCGAGAGGTATCGGATTCTAATCTCGGTTCGGATAAAAATATATAATATATTCGGTTTTTCGGCTTGATAACCAGTGGGAGAGTTACGCTGGCGTACTAATTGGTCCAGCTCATTCGAAATGATACAACAGGCTCACAGAATACCAGCGTAAAACGGTACTTGTACTCTATTTTGTTGAGAGTCGTATCGCAGGTCCCTTGACATGGAAATTTTGCCAAGGTGTCCCTATATATGTGCTATATAATAAAGACTGAGCTTATAGTCTTGAAGCCAGTAGCTACGGTGATTTTACGGTGATTTAGCTACGGACTGTTTAATATTTATACTGCTATAGAGTAACAAAATGTATTTGTTCTACTGGTAAGTAAAATCACTTGGCTATATTACAATGGTTCATATATTGGAGCTAATTTTGCAATTGCAACTTTTATTTCACACAATTTTTTGAGCAGTTAATTCTAATAAAAATAAATGAAAAATTATTGTCATTTTCGTTTAATGTTCGAATGAAAACCAAATAGTTTAATGCATTACAGTAAAAGCTCTTTATTCGCGGAGTACAGATACATAATCATCATTTCAGCCGTAAGACGTCTACTGCTGGACATAGGTATCCCCTTTGTACCTTCATACATACCTGTCGGAAGCATCATACATTCAGCGTCTTTCGGCGACCTTTATGGCGTCTGTCCATCTTGTGGGTGGACGTCCTACGCTGCGCTTGCTAGTCCGTGATATATAAATATATTAAATAATTTTTGTTTATATGGAATTATAGAGGATAAATTCCAAGGATCGTGGCTTATTAACTTTATCATCTAGGTGATAAAGTTAAAAATAAAATGTCTCCATAGTTTAAAAAAGAATTCCTGTCAGTCGGTTCCTGACAAATATTTAACTTGCGATACAAGAAAATGTCGGATGTCACTAGAGTCTTTCTCTTCGAATCTCTCTCGTACTTCACTAATTTAGCAAGTAGTTATAACTAACTTGAGAAAAAAGGATGACCTGGATAATAGGAAAAGAAAATAATAATGTCTTCTGGTGTATTGATGTTTGTATTCCATTATATATCCTGGTGTATTGTTTTAACTTAGTCATTAAAGTCTAAATTCATTTTATTAAAGTTTTGTCTTCTAACATAATTCCGAAACGAGGCACAAAACAGAGATCTTTATTATTTTCTATTAATCAATTTGAGGACGCTACTGAGAGATACTGAATTCTATAAATTATACGTATGTATTTACCCATGTACCAAATGGATCAGTAAATTAAGAAATCTTTAGCCACGAACATAGAAGCTGGATCCATTTTTTATCAGCGAATAGTAAAAACGCGATAAGGAGTTCTACTGTATATATTTTTATATTTTATGTTCTTATAGTTTGACAAAGTAATATCTAATTTTTAAGGTACACAAAAAGATTTTATTAATTTCAATGTAGCCAAAATATGAAAATGACAATTACCTACTTAAAACACTATATTATGAAGAACTTTTATTTTGGTTATACATTGGCATACACACAGTAAAACGTATAATTTTCCAGTAATAATAGCAAGTATTATTTATTTTGATTTAGTCAAAGAAATACGTATATATGAGAATATAATTATGTTCCAGAAAACTCATTTTTTTTAAATATTATAATTTACAACGGAGCAGGTGGGTCACCTATATGGTAAGAGAACACTGCCGCCCATGGACAACTGCGCCACAATCCGTGCATTAGTTGTGTTGCCGGCTTTTTACGGCACTTAAGCGGCATTAAGGGCCTCCGATATTCTCACTCACTTAGCGAAATACAGTACAAGTACCGTTTCATGTTGAGTATTCTGTCAGCTCGGGGTATTATTTCGAACGACCCGGCTCAATTAGTGAGTCCACATATGCTTCAGCATGGCTCTCCTTCGGGAGCGACAGTATTAAGACCTCAGCAAAGACAAGACAGTATTAAGTCAAGCCCTACCAGATCGAATAAATTATACATTAAATTATAATTTATAATTATCCGGACCGGGATTCAAACTCGATACCTCTCGCTTCACGTTAGACCTGTTAAATCACTTAGCCACGAGGCTGTGATATATATTTGAATATGATTTGCATAATCTAACCATTTCACTCGTAATTTAATAAAACACATGTACATGATGGCTAATAAATGTTGTTTTCTACAACTGTAATTACTGTTAGCTCATTGTTTTGTCATGGACTGCCGATTGAGCGTAGTAGAATCCGGATGATATAGAAAATCTTCAAGTTTTTCAAGTGTTACAAAGAACCATTGAGCACAAAAGTTGACGGACTCCAGTTTTAATAATACTTTGTATAGTATTGTGTAGCAGAGATGTTGTGAGTAGTGGATAAATTGTATAAGTTTCTAGTTGTCTATTAATCAATTTAAAAACTATATACATATATTAAAACAGAAATAAGCAAATGCTACAGAGCGATGGACATTTTTAGAAAATATATATAATGGTGTAATCCATTGAAATTTGTAACTTTCAAAAAGTTTAGATGGGTGACGAAAAGCATGCCATCTTGACCAATAGGCACATAGTTTGAGATTTTAATGCGTTTTAATCGTCTTAAAGTAGTAAGAGAGGTATTAAATAGTGTTTTATTGGAAAGTAAAAATATTTATATGTACCTAACACCATCACATTTGAAATAATCGATTAGACGTTATTTGAAAACTGCTTCACATAAATAATGATAATTGAAAAATGTTAAGAACGCAATAGAAGTTCGCTCAATGCAACATTAAACAACTATTGCATATTTCTGGACGTCTATGCGCAAGCTATTTTGTTCAAAACCAATATTGAAATGACAGCTTTCAAATAACTACAAATCGAGTCGAGAGACAGTGATGCAATAAATATTGTTAATGAAAAACTGGTTTACTCAAATTTTTAAATGTGTTCTGATTGAAAATCAAGTAGGAATTTTTCCCCTTCCTATTGTAAGACGCCTATTATATTTTGTTCTTAAAACATTTTGTTTCATTACCGAATATTCAATGTTTTTTAAATTTTGTATTTAAGCCATAGAAACTTTATCAATTATATTATTTTTATCACACTATTATCATAATTATATTGTTTGTCTCAAAGTATTGCAACATAGCTTTAAGAGAGACGGTTTAAACGCATTTAGGACAGGGTTAAAAAATTTCAAAATTAATGTTTCCCTATATATTCTTTCATACCATAGGAATAGAATTAATATGTACTTATATAGATGTTAAAATGAGTTTAGGCCGAAATTGTTGCGAAAAATCCTTAGGACAAAAAAATATTTTAAATATTCAATATATACTTGCTTTTAATAGTTTGTAAGTTATAGCTTATGCTATTGTCGGGTAAAAATAGGAAAATGGAACACGCCGTGTCCATTATAGTAAATGTTAAGCAATTAACTACAATCGGTTTAGTTTAATTGAAAGTGACGTGTAACTCATTAAATGGTATCATTTAGTTATAAACTTTAATTTTACGTTATGACTTTCTGTTAGCAGATAGATTTTAAATAAAGTGACCATTGGTAATTTGCTCTTTTATTTCTCTTTTTTTTATTTTATAGCGAACAAGGGAGCTGGTGGGTCTCATATATGGTAAGAGAACACCGCCGCCCATAAACAACCACGTCACAGTCTGCGCATTGGTTGTGTAACCGGCTTTTTACGCCACTTAAGCGGCATTTTTAAGGGCCTCCGATATCCTAACTCACTCTGAGAAATATAATACAAGTACCGTTTCACTTTGAGTATTCTGTGTGCCCGTGGTATCACTTCGGACGAACTGGCCCGATAAGTGCGTCAGCATATGCTTCAGCATGGATCTCCCACGGGTGCGACAATATTAAGACACTCGCCCGACCACTGTCAAGCTCTTTCAGAGACCGAATAAATTATAAATTAAATTATAATTGTCCGGACCGGGATTCGAACCCGAAACCTCTCGCTTCATGCTACCCTTTTAATAGCAATAAGATACGAGGATCTCAAAAACAAATATTTGTAACATCTGGAACCTGCAATCCGGCTCCCGGAATTCCTGGTTTCAAACATAAAAGTAAAAACATTTATCTACTTCTAAAGCATAACCAGTCACGAATTTAAAAACCTTTGTTAAACGATCCTGTGCCACAACAGAAGAATTTTACATAATTTTTTATATGAAAATCGGGAGGCAAGCGAGTAGGAGGCACATTTAGGATAAGCGGTCTTCTGTCCATGGACACAAGCACAACACGTAAAGACATGCGTAAGGAACATTTAAATTTTTTTAAAATAAATTTATATAAATAAATCCAGTAGTCCATGGGCGGCGGTGTTCTCTTACCGTATAGGAGACCCACCTGTTCCGTTGTCCGCTATACTTGTTTTATTTATTACTATTTATATTATTTTTTTTTATTTACCTTAAAAATTACCTTAAGCGTACACCTTCCTCGAATACCGGCAATGCACCCGCGGCTCTGTAAGACCGGGAGGTGTCCATTGGTTGAAGAACGCTTGCCCTAGGTAAGCTTCCTGCTCGTTTGCCACCAGTGGTGTAAAAAAATACTATAAAAAAATAATGATTAATAGATGCTCGATCTTAATATACATAAGCCGATATATATTAAAAAATTGATAAAACTTCTCAACTTATTTTAATTCTTTAAGGGAACGTTATACTAAAAAAGTGTACATTATAGAACAAATTTGCATATTATTTGCAGACCGCGTACACGTGAAGTTTGCGGAAAGTTGAGATGCATATATCGATGGTCTCTTTCATAACACGTGTTCACGTTTTACTCAGCGTGAACCGTAGTGATGTGACTTTGAGTTTAAATAATATTTTCGATTCGGATTGATGAAATTATAAATAAAATATTTTTATCTACCTATAAAACTGAACTCGCTGTATATTTGCCAAGCTCCAATGTCCTTATTTAAAGAAAATAAAGTTAATTTAAATAAATTATGACTCGACTAGATATATATACTAAATAATATCATGAATGAATGACTTAGTTTCTAATTAGCAGTCATTAGCAGCATCACATAGCAGCTGGTCCATTGTGATACCACGGGTACAGAACACTCAGAGTTAAATGGTACTTGTACTGCGTTTGGCAGAGCGTGTGAGGATATCGGAGGCACTTAAAAATGACACTTAAGTGGCGTAAAAACTTGGCAACACAACCAATGCGTGGACTGTGGCGCGATAGTCCATGGGCGGTGGTGTTCTCTTACCATATAGAAGACCCTGCTGCTTCGTTGTCCGCTATACTATAATTTTTTTTACGCAATCACGGATCAATGCACATCACTACGCTTATTGACAACTACGTAAAAGTAAAATAGTCTACTCACTGGAGGCGCCTTGTAGCCTAATCTATTAGTTTATTTAATTAATAATTTTAAATAAAATAATAATAATATAATTTTAAGTTTAAAAATAAAGTGTAGTGTATCTTAAGCAAAACAAAACTTAAAATATCTTGTTTAATATGTTTGATAAAAATAATTAAGATAGTGCTATGAGAAACATGATCACAAAAGAAGAAACATATATTGTGTTTGTGATTTAATATTGATTTTACCAATCAATTAAAAATCTTCCCGAATATTATTTCAAAGAAGCGTACTTAAAATGTCTAACTCTAAAAACTTACAACAATCAAAGTGATATCTGATGTTTATTAGATATTGAACTTTTAAAATTGTGCTAATTGTGAACAAGTGTTAAAATTGTGCATAAAAATGTCCTTTGACAGGATAAATGGTAAGCAATAACTAATAAAATAATATTAGTTTGAGTTTGTAAGTTTTTCTTCTTTATTTTTAATAAATTGGTTATTTGGCAAGTATGAACAACTTGTTTTAAAAATATATAAAAATATTATAGTATTAATAATAAAAGAGACATGGTATTTTTTGTTTAAAGCAGAACAGCTGATAACCTAAAAATATAAAACAAAAAGATTCCAGTCTCGACACAATTAAAATATTATCTGTGGGTTTGAAGCAATATAAGGACCTTCTTTTAACATTCAAAATGTGTCCTTAAAAATGACATCCTACTAAGATTCTGTGGCAACCTCATTCATTTCATCGATTATTTTATTTTTAAAAAACTTAATACATTATTTTGAATGCTAATGCGATTAGTTATATGAACTGCCTTTGCAAATGTTTTGTGCCTTTGCTGTTTTCTTATGTCTTCTGTCAACCTAGTGTTGGTTACTATTGTGTAGATATAAATACTTAAATTTTTTATGAAATTATCTACTTCAACTATTATTTATGAAATATATTTCCACTCTAGTGTTCTTTTAGTCAAAAGAGTACACATAGATTTTGCCTTTTTAAAGAATCTAAAATGAAAATAAGATGTAAATGGTATTGGTGAATAAAGTAAATCTAAATACATATTTATATTCACTAATTGTATTTTTACAAAACAATTTGGATCAGTCTGCTGTGATTTGATCAAGATATAGAAATTAATGCCTAGATACTAATAAAAATATAATAACTAATTATAATTTTTAATATCATCTACATTTTTTATTAAAAAAAGTTGTTTATTTCCAAAGTATTTACAAAAATTTATATGTATATTATTTTATATATATACATTTATATGTATACATTTATATATATACATTTGATATATCCAGTCACCTTGTTTCTTGTTTCAAATTTAAAATTGGTTGAAGACATACTTATATGGATTTATATTTAATAAATTTATAGGCAAATAAATTGACATGATCAAAATTGACTTATTCGCCGTAAACGGAGTATATATTAATAAAAAATGCTTTGAGTATATAAAGAGCAAATAAAAATAAAATTAAGGTAAATTCAAATATTTAAGTAAAATCTTTAAAGGTATTTAAATTATTTAAGTAAAATATTTAATGACTTAATTTCTATAATATTAACATAGGTTTAAGAAATGTATAAATAAAAACGCCTTAACTAAGCTATTGGCAAAGTTATTTTATTGAGTTTTGAGAGCTTCGTTGCTAAAGTATTGCATTATAGGACGCGGCAGGTATAGGGTACGATCCCCGGTTCAGATAAACTTTTAGAATTTATTCAGTCATTGGAAGGGCTTATCCTAGCTTGTTTTACTCGTGGAAGAGCCGTGCTGTAGCAAATGTTATCCTTGTTGGACCGGCTCATTCGAAGTGATAACTCGGGCTCATTCACTGACTTTTCTGCTAGCGTAAAAATAACTTGTACTGTGTTATGCTGTGTGATTTAGTATATCAGAGTTCTCTGAAATTTAAATTTGCGTAAAAAGCCGGTAACACATTCAGAGTTCGCATTATGGCGCACTGGTCCACGAGGTCTTTTTCCCGATATACCATAAAAATTGAAACAAATATATGATACTTTATTAATCAAATTTTTTTCAGTTTCTGAAAACAAAAACAAAATCAATATGGATAACAATGATGATTCCGAAAATAATGCTAAAGTTTCAGACTCTGCTTATTCTAATAGCTGCAGCAATAGCCAGGCTAGAAGGTAAGATATCATTTATTTATTTGTTCTTGATATCATTTCTCGATGTTGGCCACAACGTTCTTTAAAGCTTAACGCGAGCGGGTCGCGAGATCGTGTGTTTGCCGAGAAGTTTTCCGCAAGTGCAAGTACCTCCTGCCAGACTTGGACTTCGGCATGGGCCGTCACGGGGCATAGATCAGCCTGACGCCGGACTATATCTGTGATGTGAGACTGGGGAAATAAACCTACCCTCGTGTCTCTTTTAATACTAATACTACACAGAACTATATTTAATTTGGTTTTATTCATCGAGGGAGGCATAAGTAACACCTTATATAAGATATTTTTTTTTTTTTTTTTTTTTTTTTCACATTTCTATATGTAAGATTTGGAATTCTTACTTTTAAACAGTTCCATTATTTTCCCTGCCATTAACATACAATTTTTT
>DWCF01005863.1:0-13396 GCA_018230265.1 Delias oraia
TACTTTAGTACTGTGTACTAAATATATGTAATATATATATATATATATATATATATATATATATATGTATGATATATAAATACCTTGAATATAATAGTGATGATGAGCTGTCAAAATATTTTAAGTATTGTAATAATAATTTAAATTCAGTTTAATATTGGACAAGAGCGGCGAGAAATTTCTAAGCTGTGTAAATATTATAACAGACAATATAATTTTGCAACCGTGGGACAGCCATGCTGAAGCACTAATGGGACCAGCTCGTCTGAAGTGATACCACGGCTCACAGAAATCAGAATCCTCAGCGTGAAACGGTACTTGCACTGTATTTCGCAGAGTGAGTGAGGATATCGGATTGTCCGTTATAGAATAATAAAAAGATTCAATACATCGTTTTATCACTTTTATTGATTAAACATTTAAATATTTTTATCATTTTTTAGGCAAACGAGCAGAAGGCTGTTCTAGTATACCCAAGCGATACACTCTGATGGACATCCCCAGCCCTCTTCGTTATTTTGCTGTATTTAATAATTCTATAATGTTATTCTCACTAAGCAAACATTCTATTATATATATATATATGTTTATATATTAAATAAAATCATTAATACCATAGAATAATTTACAGAAACAGGTAAAAAAATTGTAAACGCTTATTAGAAAACATAGTAACTCAAAAAACATTACCAGAATACCATGTATACTAAATTATTTTAATATATAATTGGTATATGATTTATAAAATGATATTTTATGGTTAAACATTCATTTTTAAATACGATTCGATAGATATTTAATATTAAAAAAATGATTGTAGCAGTTTTTGAACAAAAAATATCTATTTCTTAATAAAACCGCGTTTAAGAGCACACACATGTCAATGACAGCAAATCTCACGAGCCGCGTCCACGCGTGACACTCTTACTTTCCATGCATTTTATTTATATCAATTATAGTTCATTTATAATTAATTACCTAGACATTGTCTTTTTTAATGATTGGTAAATAAAAAAGCAAGTCTTGTAGTAATTTTGATTTGAATTTATAAAAACGGACAGTTTATAGCTAAAGTATCTAACCAACAAAAATAACTATTTTCGACATTTATTTTAAATTAAATATATTTTTAGATCTACAATTCTAGAAAGAAGACATTTAAGAGTCTATCTTCGTTTTTTCACAATTGAAATTTAGTTTAACTTTATTGAAATTCTTTACGTCAAAATTTACATTAACGGAATGGCCCCTGTCCTTTAATAGTGCATTACCGAACAGTTATGATCAATATTTCACCAATTTTACACATAAAATTTCCAAAATAGTTTTTACAAATTAATGTTGTATATAATTTTGTCGCCATCCCTTGTTATTTGCGATGCTGAAGATGTGCCATGGTTTCTAATGCCAGTTACGTCACAATTAATTGTGTTGAGAGTGAAATGAATTTAAAAATATGCACCTTCTATTTCATCTATCTATGGATATATATATATTCTAGCTTTAGTTTCCACTTACTTTTATAGGCCCAAGCTCGTCCATCCAAGTAGTCTTTGAAAAATACACTCACTTCACCCCAACAATATCGATCTAAGTTCAAGTGTACGCCGTTCTTTATTTTAGGCCACACGAGGGCCAAAAACGATGGATCAAAAATAATAAATAAATTGTCCATCAACTCTTCCTGAACTTGAAAATTTTTTTTCGGTCGCTCCTTTTTTGAATTCAACGCGTTTCGGTGAGTACAAACACCGGTTATTAAAAATAAACATATAATAATAAAATGCACTTTATAATTCATTATTAAGTATTTAACAATTTAATATTTATTTATGAAACGTGCGCGTTCCTTGAAATCGCAAACAATATAAAACAAGTGACAGCAACTCACGCATACTTGAAAGAATTAATTGGTACTAGTTTTAAGGCAACAGCCTCGAATATTGCGTGTTTCGATGCGCGAAGGTATTTTGGCAGAAAGTCACAAAATTAATATTTAGTAATATCTACCATTTACTATACGAATATTTAAGTTATAATAAGTTTTCCCGAGCTGGATTAGGGTACAAAATAAAACAATTATATATAATGATTATTCATTCTTTATGAATTTTATCCGTTTATTAGCTGTCAAAAGACAATAAAAGGTAATCTGTGTACTTAGTAAATACAATTGGCTAGATTTATCCATCAACACACACACACGCACAGTAGTCCTCACGCAAACAAGTATGTTACATCTGTCGAAGCCGTTTGTTCGGCCTTTGTCCGTCCATGTAGGCGCCCTGCAAAAAATAACAAATAAATAAATTCACATAGTACACTATAGCATAAAATTTACTTTAAACTCCTATGGTGATACTGTTACTATTAATTCACAGCGCTCTGAGCATATTATTTTCAAAATGTATAACATTTGATACTGGGAGATAATTTTTATAGTTGACCAAGTTTTTTTTAAGAAAATTAGTAAAAGTAGAACCGACGCTAAAATGTGATTTCAACAAATTCAACAAAATCAAATCAAGTTTTTGCTTTCTAAATATATTTTTGATTTTTTAAAGATCTTACAACATTAATACAATATATAACTATAGACAAATACGACGAAATTTACAAACATGAAAGAATAATAACTATATTCGTTATGGAGAAAGTACGTAATTGAATAAATACAAAAAGGCCTATAATCGCTGATCAAACGGTACGGGCAATCAACTCTTAGCAATTATGCTATTAACATTCCTAGATGTTCTTACGCAGATATAGAAACATTTGCAAAACTTACTTTAAACTTTAAAGAAATTATTAAAAATATATAGGTATTTTCATTAGGTATTTAACTTTTGAAAAGCCACAACTATTCAGATAATACGATACACTATTTTTAATGCCGAGTGTTGTAGTGCCATTTTGAAATCTTTAACATAAATTTTTTCTCATTATTTACAAAAACAAGCTATTCATTTGTTTTTATTGTTAATTGTTTTGATTGTAGGCCCTCAAGTGCCGCGTGAGCGCTTCAACACAATCAATACGCGGAGTTTGGCGCGCTTATTTATGGGCGGCGGTCTTCGCTTACCATATAGGAGGGCCACTTGCTCAGATATAAAATTAAAAAAAATAGAAATTAATTTTTCGGTGCGTATTAGAAAGCGTTTACCCGGCTGAAAAGCAAAGGTTGCTTAGTTGAAAAGCAAAGGTTGGCAAAAGCCGAAACTGAAAGAACGTTTGTGCACTTATCCGTAACCAGATAGTATTAGAAACTTAAAATTTTATGATTAGTAAAGATTATAAGTGCAGAGACGCCCTAATATTTCGAGTTAATTAAACGTCAGATGGCACGTTCCAAAATGTCGGTCTGCGTTAATAGGTCTAAACAAGACTTATATGCCTGGATTGTTATTTCATAGGAACGTACGAAGTTTTTCTATGTATAATATGAAAATGGTAATACCTTGGTTATTCAATCCAAGACTACAGGTAACTCTGAAAAGAATGCACAGAAGCAATTATTAGCAAAGAATCAGCAGTTTCCCTATAGTACACGTTCGCTGTATTTCTTTGCTCATGTTTCTATGCACTGATTTCAAGTAAAGCGACATGCGATAGGAAATTAAATGAAAAATTCCATTAAACATAAAGAAAATACGGTGAAATTTGACACAAATGCCAAAAACAAAGCTTAGAAATATTCGAAACGATATTTCAGATCTAATTAAGGGAATACAAATATATAACATTAATATATTATATAAAATCTATCATCTACTTATATATTGATATGTGGTTAAAAGAAATTACAACAAAAACTGTTTTTATAATGCTCTGTTGAAAATTTCATATACAGCAAATTAGATGCTAAACTATATTCCAACTACATTTTATAAAGCACTTTTGAAATGGCAATTTTATGGATGTAGACCTCTGGTTTGAAAATAAAAAAGGAACAAAAAGAACCGGCAAAACCCCAATAATTTCACTAACAACAGACAATTGTTAATTATTTAAATGTACGACACTTATAAAATGATTATTTATTATATATTATATAGATAAACTGGTCCCATATGGTAAAGCACAAAATATATGATTTCAAGATAAATAATAAAACGATAATGATGAATTATTAAATTTAAACTGGTATATATGTTTTAAATGCTTTAGTTTTATAAAAGATTTGAAATTACATGTCCTAGCGGAAAGTTGCATTATATTATTGCTGTTAATATGTTGTATGTAGGAGTATGTAATAGCCAGATGATCTAAACATGTCAATGCCACCCACACAGCACATTAGTAATTAATTTTTATATGTATGAAAATCCAACAGTGCACAAATTATATAAATATATACAGGTATTAAAAGCTATAAACTTTTTTTATTCTTTAGCGGACAACTAAGCAGTTGGGTCTCCGTTACGGTAAGAGAACACCGACGCCCATGAACAACCGCGCCACAATCCGCACATTGGTTGCTGGCTTTTATTAGGCCGCTTAAGCGACACTTTTAAGGGCCTCTGATATACTCATATATTCTGCGAAACACAGTAAAACAAGCGTTTCACGCTGAATATTCTGTGAGCCCGTAGTATCACTTCGGACGAGCCGGCCCAATTAGTGCATCCGCATATGCTTCAGCATGGCTCTCCCACGGGTGCAACAGTATAAAGACACTCCTCCGGACACTGTCAAGCCCTTCCGGAGACCGAATAAATTATAATTTTAATTATAATTTTTATAATTGACCAGACCAGGATTCGAACCCGATACCTCTCGCTTCATGGTACACTTATAAAATAATTAAGCTTCGAGGCTGTCGAGTTTCCGAGTTTAAACTAAAGAACAACTATATGAATGTTTTAGTGCAATATTGACACTGAATACATACCGGACGGGCCATAGGGCCATAAGGCTGCGGAGGCAGGTACGAGTTCACTGGAGCAAAGCCACCGCGCGGAAAAGCCCCACCACGTCCTGAGTATCCGCGGCCTCGTGAACCACCTACATACGATATACTTATTACTCTAATTCCTTACTGCGTTTTACGAAATACCTTTGACATTGAAATAATTACACTTATATTCACATTTTTTGACAATGGTGATAATTTATATATTTTAAAAAAAACATCAATATGTAAGTTCATTGCATGTTGAGAATCCCATTGACGGCGAAGCGCACCAATGCATCGATTCTGACATAGCAGCAAATAATAATTAGCTTATGCACACTATGCCAGCAGCATATTATGTCATGCTTTGGTCACACAGTCAGCGTCCAGAGACGAGAACTTAGAAATACTGATTGTAGTTGGGAACGCAGAAGGCGATCACGAGGGCGTGGTGTGAACAAGTTAGAGGCACGTCGTCCTCGAAATTCTACACGGCCGTTAAAGATGCACTCGATAAGAACAGATGGCGACAGATCATCCGCTCCAAAAGTAACCCTAGAGTTGACCACGATCCTCAGAAATGAAGGACCGACTCCAGAGAGATGTGAATTTAAAATAAATATAGCCAATCCCTATTGTATTTAGTAACAAAACGGCAGAAAGCCAGACAAGACAATGTTTGCAGATTTGTGTAATTGTATATACGCCTGTGTGAATTACCTCTGTAGTTGCCCCGAGCATTGAAAGGCGCATTTGACCGTGCCCTATACGAGTTGTTCCTTGCTGGAGACACCGGATTTGCCCCGGCGGCGCTGTTGTTGTTACGACCGCCGCCGCCACCGCCTCCACCACCACCACCATGCTGTCGCTTGTTGCCCTACAACAAGTAATGCATTTGTGGAACATTCTTTTCCAATTTTAAAGAACACTTTATTTAGACTTTGGGTATGCCAATTGCATATGACATAACTGAATATGACAACTATAATTTTAGAGTTAGAACAATTATAATTTTAAACTTTTTTTAACCATTAATTACTTTTCTTATTATTTAAACACATAAAATATGGTGTCATATTGTACCTGTGTATATAAAATATGTACCTTGTTAGCGTTACCCTTCTGTACATCGTCTTCGCGATAGCGACTGACGGTAACATGAAAACCATTGAGTCGCAGCTCACGGTCCAGCTTCAACGCTCGCTCTACGCTCTCTTTTAATTGAAAATTCACACGCACTGAAAGATCATATTTAATATCAAACATACATATATTAAGTATTTGAATAACTAAGTTAAAAAAAATTTTGATTTTAAACACATAGTTTATATATAGTTGTGTATATTTTTGTTAGCAAAATTGTTTTGATCTGATGTTTTTAGAAGTTGGAGTAAAACCTGAAACATTTCACATTAAATTATACTCACATATTTTAAACTTGGTCTTGCTGAACTCTTGAATTTGTACGACTTCACCACACTGGCTAAACAACAGCTTGACATAGTCTATAGATGCCTCATAGGGCACTCCCACTAAAATTGCTGTCTCAGCAGATGACTCTACGGTCACTGAGATGGCATTTCCATCCAACACGGTCCCATTTTCAGTCAATGCCTGAAATGAAACATTAGCTTGCACGCTACACATTCTTAGCAGGCCTTGGAACATGATGCATATGTTTTTGTTTTGTAAAATGACTAATGATAATCATATTAGCTCAATCTTAGTAGTTTGGTAACAAAATCTAAAATGCTTCTAAATCATTAAAGAACCATCAAGGATTAATTAAAAATAAATATCTTCTGTGTGCAAGTTTTCATCTCTAAAAATTTTATATACTGGTACTTTAACTTGTCAAATTTCAATAAATAGCTTTGATAAATGACACAAAATATACAAATAATACATAATATTAAACATCCATAATAATTATAAGATATTATTATAAGTATTACATTAAAAATTTAACATAAAATAAACACACAAGTTGGGGAATTCACTGGCTGATCTGCTACGATCTTCAATAAAAGAATAAATTTCGTCATTTTACTAATCAATATTACAAAAGCCAATAAAACAAATTGTAGAAGACCAGCTATTGAAACATTCAAATAGTCATTCTCAATCATTTAAGGGTAGCTCAGGAAATTTGGAAAAGTCTTATTTTAAAAAGGCTATTTGAATCATTTTGATCCATAATAAGCCAATTCTTACTATACAAACTAAAGAATTAATAATAATGTTAACAACTTTTTACCTTTTCCAGAGACTCTTTGTTTTTGAATTCGACAATAGCCGATAATGTCGGAGTTGTGGTCAATTCAGTTACAATGATCGGACCACGTCTAAAAAGAAAGAAAATTTCTCTAATTAATACTCCGCTTCTTTAGTACTGTTTGCAATTTGCAATACAGAACTTATTTACAAATTTTACAAATTTCTAAAACTCAAATTATTTCAACTAGAATATTTATTGATTTTATCAAAAATTGAACTGATATTTGAATGTTAGCAAGTGTGTCAAAATGTACACAAGTCATAAATTTGTACTCACTTTACATTGTTGATTTCACCATGTTTAGAGAAGAGGTCTTTCAGTTTGTCTTGGTAGTCAAATAAAAAACTTGAGGGCAGGTTCTCCACCAGCAGTTTACCAGTCTCTACTTTTTCTTCTTTCCCCTCTTCAGGTTTCATCTCTTCAGTGGTTTCCTGCTCCACCTCAGCTCCTGTTTGATCGGCTTCGTCATGCTGCTCAACAGCATCCGCACTGGCATTTTCTGCTTGAGCCTCTCCGTTATCTTCCGCGACAGCTTCAACCACTTCAGCCTGAGGCTCAGTTGGATTTACGTTCTCGTTAGATTTAACATTTTTTTTCTGTGCACCACCTCGACCTTTCTTTGCGGCGACCATCTTTGCGAGATATTTCTGCGCACAAACTACATTATAAGCACAGCGTCACTTTTTGCGGTTTTTCTAATAGCAACGGTATTTTACGGCAGAATACAAAAATAGATAAATTTAATTCATTATTTAGTATATCAATTGTATCAGAGATACAAATTTGGGTTTATTAATTTTATTCTGAATAAAACAGCATTACATTAAATTTCAATGACCTCGCGACGGCGCCATATCCTCATGGCGCTCAATGGAAAATTCACGAATCCCATTATGACATTAATAAAACCGTTAAGCTAACTACAGGAAAACTAACATCTAGTAATGTAATTTATTTATTTAAATATCTTACCTTCAGCACTTAAGTAAATCTTACGTCTCTCAAAATCTATATTATGATATCAATTATAAAGTTAATGCGTACCCGGCATTACACGACCATTACTAATTCGAGAATTGCGCCACAGCCTACAGTGACAGCTGACAGATAACAAAAGATATTCACGAAGATAATAAAATAATATCATGTCGGTCTTAAGCCTTACATATAACTTTTATTATTCATGGAAGTCCAAGGCGGACGTCTATGTCCAGCAGTGGACGTCTTATAGCTGAAATGATGAAATTCATGATGAAATTTTTATTAATTTATGAAACCTGACTACAAATGTATAAATCATATGCATGAAATAGTTCTATCTTAGCCCTCTTAAATATTACGTATCAATGTCGTTGATTTTCAACAGAAATAAATTCTAACTACATATTATATCTATATTGAGTCACAAGTTGTGGTCACAGACCTCGAGGTGTCCGTGCTGTTAACTTGCTCGGCCTTAACTGCTCTTCAAGCTAAAAGTAAAAAGGAGGGCCGGTAACAGAAATCGGCCCGTGTGTTGCAATGACAGGGTGTGGTTGTATGCAGCTCGCGATCATGGCACACCATGTGAGATTCTCGGATAATTCGGGAGAGTCCCAGCAGATGAAATCGCAGCCGAGGAGTACTCTCAGGCGGCAGCAATATCAAAGTAGTAGCATCGTCAAGTTCGTGTGTAGGATAGCGATGACGCTGCCGCAATGTCAAATTGAAGGTTTCTTTGCGAATATGGTCGCTCGGAAACCACCGCTGCTCTGGTGGCCTAGAGTAGCACGGCGCGATGCAGTGAAAATGCGGGAATCGGGAAGCGTCCGTCCTCTCGAACACTGTCGTTGCGAGTCGGGAGATTAATTCGACAACGCTCTCCATCCGCAGGTCTCTCTTAATACGTACATTGAGCGTACGTACTTGGAGAGCCTGCCTCTGGACAACGTGTAGCTTTCGATGATGAGTCTCTTTGCAGAGCGCAAACCTTACATATATACCTAATATTATTACATCAAATTATTATTAATATTATATACATCATAAATGCTTGTTGATGAAATTTCTGAATCCGGATTATAATCTGTGTGATTAAATTTGCGAAATATGAAGCACGCTGATAGATAAATCTCATATGACGTAAACGTAACCTAAAATATAAATATAAAATAGAAACTATAAAGTAAAAACTTTATTTTACATGTGAAGTGTGCATTAACAGTTTGCAATGTATTTTATCAATTAATTATATTAAAAAATCTGTTTCTCGTATTTTGGTAAAATTAAAATGTTATCTAAATCTTTAACTTCTACACTGGAAAATGCTAAACATGAGAAAATTTGCAACTTTGTAGACTTTTATAAAACTTCTGCATTGCAAAAAGATTCCATGGAAAGTAATAATTGTATGAATGATACTTCATTACAACAGTCAGTTGGTAAAAATACTAAGAAAATATCAAAAGGCGGCATTGTAAATCTTACCAAAATTGATATAGATGGTCAAAATTTAATTACATCTGCAAGTGGCTCAAATAAAACATCAAACCAAAACTTATCAAAAAGAAATCTAATTATTAAATCTATTATGAAGGACACCCCAAATTTGGAAAACTCACTTGATGTGTCTCATGTTCCTAGAGTAAATCGAAAAAAGAGAAATAAATCTGTTAGCTTCGTGCTTGAAGATAATGACCTGGTTGTTAAGAAAACAAAGTCTGATGAATCAGTTATTCCTCAGATAGTAAAAATCAAGCATAAAGTGAAAATAAATAAAATGAAGCCTCAAAAAGAAGATAAAGAAAATGATTTGAAAATAGATTTAGATCCTTCTGAGAATAAGATTATATTAGATAGTAAAATAAAGTCTCCTAAATCTCTCATTAATAAAACAAAAAAAAATATTATTAAAACGAATAAGAAAAGAGTAAAGAATCAGGTAAAGGTAGAAGAAAATAATTTAATAACTGATAATGATCCACATGAAGACACAATAAAAAATACATTTTGTAAAATAGAGAAAAACAGTAAGGATAATATATTGAAAAATGATAAAACAGGGAGGACCAAAAAGAATGATATTAAAAATAGGGAAACATGTGAAAATACTGCATCCATAATAGAAAAAGAAATTTCTGGCATTGATTTGCCTAAAATCAAAAAGCTAAAGTTTAAGAAAAAAAAAACTAAAAGCAAACCATTACAAGATGTTGATAATGCTAGTCCTACTGATGTAGATATTAATAATGCAAAACAAATTGGTGACAATATTATGGATGGCAAAAAATCTAAAAGATCAAGAAAAAATAAACAAAATGAAGGATCTGAAATAGGAGAACCAGAGAATAAGACATTTAAGAAGAGCAAAGGTGACAGCATTGCAGAAGGTATTGAGAATTTAAACATAGGAGACAATGCTCACACATTGACTAATCTTTTAGGTGGAATGGCTGTCACTAAAATAAATAAAAAAGGGAATAAAAGAGAAAAGGAAGCATCAAATCAAAAATCAGAAGTAAAAGGTAAATCCAATCGAAATGTTAGAAGACGTAGAAATAAAAAAACAAATGCTGCTGTCTTAGTACAAAATCTACCTTTTAGGATACTTCTTAGCTATAAGCAAAAACTAAGAGAATTGTTTTCAAAATATGGCTCAGTTCAATCTATTGGGTATGTGTTTTTGAATTTAGTATTTTTACTACTACTAAGTGCTTCATATCCCGTGGGATCTCCCTTTGCTCACTAGTGAGCGGGCCTTTCTCACCCGTGGGACAGCCATGCTGAAGCATATGCGGACGCATTACTTGGATCGGCTCGTTCGAAATGATATCACGGGCTCACAGAATACTCAACGTGAAACGATACTTGTACTGTGTTTCGCTAAGTGAGTGAGGATATCGGACTCTCTTAAAAATGCCACTTAAGCGGCAATATAAGGCGACAAATGCGCAGACTGTGCCGTGGTTGTCCATGGGCGGTGATGTTCTTTTACCATATAGGTGACCTGCTATAAAAAAATCACCATAATACTTATCATTAAAATTTTTAGCATTGCAGATCTAAAGTGTAATGAAAATGAAGCTAAGCCAATATTTACAACCCGGGTTTTCTTTAAAACAGAAGAAGAAGCCACAGCAGTATGTATTTTTAACAGATATTAAGTGTTAGTGGTAGAATTATAAAGATTTTAACACTCCAGAAAAAGTATAAAATATATTAAGTTGACCTGCTAAGCCCAAATTGCGTGCAAACTAAAAAAAACACGCACTGTTCTGTTATCTAGGACTGTTATCAATAATTTCAGTTATTAGACTATCACGATTTTAAAATTAGTTGAAAAACTGATCCTTTATCCTGTTTCAAATTATTTACTTAATAAACTGAATACGTCTATCTTAGTCAATACACTATAGAATATAGAAAATGTAACTATAGATGTGTTTAAAAGTTGATAGGGTTACATTTGAGTTTGTTCGTTGACAAAGTACAGTATGCTTAGGTATCATTTGACGTATAAAAGCTTCTCTCATTTTTGCATTGAAGTGTATTACTTTTAAAGTACATAATCCCGTAATCCGATCGATCTGTCTCTAGTACTAGTTTAATTTCTAATGTGTAACTATTACTTGCTTTATTTCCTTGTTATTTAGTACTTAATAGTATTAGTGAAATATTTAAGTTACTGTGCTGTTATAGTTAAATGTTAATTTGAAAACCATTATACCTTGTTTTTAAAATGTTGTCAAATATTTTAAAAAAGTATTTATATCTTGTTGTTTTTGGGCTTCTATAACTAATTCCGATCATAAGAATTTGATCTATATAATCTCAGTGTATTCGGTTGTAGATGAAGAATAATTAATAAGATTAAAATTTAACAAGTATTGCTGATTAATTTATTTCTTTTTGCTTCCGTGAGCCATGCTGAAGCATAAACTGCCGCATTAAATGGGCCGGCTCGTCCGAAGTAATACTACGGGCTCGTGAAACGGTACTTGTACTGTGTTTCGAAGAATGAGTGAGGATATCGGAGGCCCTTTAAAGTTCCGCCCAAACGGTGTAACAAGCCGGCAACACAATCAATGCGCGAATTGTGGCGCGATTGTTCATGGGCGGCGGTATGGGCCCACCTACCTGCTCCGTTGTCCGCTATAGAATAATAATAAAAAGCTTACCAACTTAGTTCTTTAATAAAATGTAAATATGTAGTATTAAATTTATAAACTGCTAAAATGCTAAAGCTAATATTTTTTTACACTGTTTTTAGGCTCTAGATGGAGACAAAGAGCTGTTTGAAGGAAACATAATACGTGTAAAAAAGTTTATGATTTACGCAAATAGGACATTTAGACCCTCATCCTTGGCTAACAAATTTAAGAGGTTAGCTATATTGGTTTAATTTATTTTAAAATAAGGTTCTTTCCATATCCTGTTGAGGTAAGGCAGAATCTGATGTAATTCTGTTGGTCCCAATTTAACCATCTCAGTGCCCAAACCATTGTCGCGTCTTTGCTGTGGAATGTCGCGAATTGGGTTTGAATTCCATTAAAACATTTGTTATATAAATATTAGAATTATATTAAAACAAAAAATTCTCTGCTTGTAGTTGTACAACATGTTTGTATTGTTTTTGTAATTAGACCCAGTTAAATTGTTGCTTAACCTAAAAATATTTTATTTCACCCGCGGGAAGCATACGCTAACGCATAAATAGAGCCCACTCGTCCGAAGTGATACTACGGGCTTACAGAACACTCAGCGTGAAATAGTAGTTGTACTTGAAACGCTACCTCTACCGTGTTTCGCTGAGTGAGTAAGAATATCGGAGGCCGGCAAAAGCCAGCAACACAACCAATGCGCGGACTATAGGGCACTATAGTATACGTTAAATAATTAAAAAATAAACTCTATTTTGACTACAAGTTTACTTATTATCTAAAAGATTTTCATCTTAATATATATAAATCTCGTGTTTAATTTTAATGTTTGTCCTCAATGGACTCTTAAACCGCTTAACAGATTTAGTTCAAATTTGAACGCAATATGCAGTTTGGTCCAACTTGAGAGATAGGATAGCTTAGATCTTTAATTAAATCGTCGCAATTTTATTTTATTGCAAATTATTTGTCTATAATTAATTGACAGTCACCATTTTCTGTTAACTCCAAGATTCTAACAGATGTCGACTTACTTTTCGACTGGATTGAGTAAGTAATCAATAGATGGCACCACTACCATGGTAA
>DWCF01005864.1:0-13396 GCA_018230265.1 Delias oraia
GCCACATCGCTCGACGAACCGACAACCGATGGGGAAGAAAGGTTCTCGAGTGGCGACCGCGTACCAGAAAACGCAGAGTGGGACGTCCCGCCACGCGATGGAAAGACGATCTCACGAAGGTCGCGGGCAACCGCTGTATCCAGATCGCTGAAGATCGCACCAGGTGGGCGTCTTTGGGGGAGGCCTATGTCCAGCAGTGGACTTGAATAAGCTGATGATGACGATGATGATGAAGGGATGATACTAGGGATTCCGTATTTAGAAGTGCTGAAGTACAAAATATGAAGGTCTTGGTTGTAGTTGATGTCAAGGGCAGTGTTCATTGAACACCATTAGCTTAGTACTACTTACTTGTCCGAAATGTTCGGCTCAATTACGTGTAATTGTAAATAATCTGTAGGCGTTTAAGCAAATGGCGACAGCCTCAAAGACAATCCGCCGAAAATGAAGTCGTCTCGTGACGAGGACGGCTCATTATGTAAACGGTTGGAATGGCCGCGACGTTTTCGTCGTTCTGCTTAATTGCTCACTTGGAATTGTTGTGCGGAGACAAGGCGGCGATTTGTGTAGATTCGTCCCGGTCGAGATTTACAATGTTTTCATGAACTCGCCAGATTCTCGAGGTGTCCGCTCTTCAAGTGTTTGCCTACAGACGAATCATTGCAGATGTAAGGGAACGCATTTTAAAATCGTATGATTTCGAAAATTGTCTTAACATAAGTGCTAAATATATGTCCGTGCGGTGTGTTCTTTCACTTACGAACATCTTGAAAGAAAGCTAAAGTGGCAGGCAGATTGGTCACGAAAACGTCTAGACCCGAAAAATTCAGCCAATACAGCCGGGTTGAATTCAGTACACTAAATATTTACGAAATTTTTTTAACATGAAGAATTCGAGCAATTAACATCCAAAGCGACAGTATAGTTTAAAAACTCTTTTACTTTGTAGTACGACCTGTAAGTTTTTTTAAAGTTATTTGCTTATTTAAAAAAAAATAAAAACTTCAGCCGAAGACACCTTGAACACTATCGTCACGCATCTATCAAAACTCTTGACATGTACTGTTAACCAGATTAGCATGATAGTGTATCTCGTAAAGAAACAATATAATCTCGTTTTCTTACTCAGCCTTAAGGAATGTTTTTGGATAATTCTTTTACAGTTGCAAAGATTTTAGTCCTCTATTGATTCTTAATAAACGGGCGACATCTCACACCGAATACATACTTTCACAGCTATCTATTCTACCTAAACTACCCATATTATACAGTTTCTATGTTTAAAAGTCATATCTGCATTTTTAATCACACCACCTGCCTTAACTTGGGGGGAAACGAATGCTTTTCTTCTGATTTCAGCCCATAAGCTGATTTAGCTGCTCGCAAAGAAAAAAAAAGTTCTGTGCTGTCTTATTGATGTTTATCATAAACAACAGCATAACCGATCATAATCGCTTATCTTCATTAACAACGATTGTGCTCGACATACTATCAAAATTATTGTCCTACAATTGACAAAGTCTAAAAATATGTGCGATAAAGTCGTTCAAAAACTGTACAGTCAAACGAAAACAGAGAATTATAACAACGGACTTTAAAGTGTTTAATTAATTAATACCAAGCTTATATATAGTACATATGCAACTCTATTTGCATTATTCATAACCTAGTTTGCACAAAATATAATATTATATTATGGTGTGTTGCTAGCACTATATTGTAGGACGAGGTAAAGCTGTCTCTTTACTGTGTAGGCGTCGTGATAACTGGCCTTCCCTGTGGGGACTTGCGACCCTTGTCAAATCATTTGAAACGGCATCACAATTGTAGAGTTTATTTATTTTTAGCTCAATGCCTTGTATTATATTACTTAAGGGAATAAATATATAAGATTGTGCATATTAAAGTTTATAAATGTCTGTATTATGTGGTGGACAGCGGGTTAGGATTGTATTTAGGTGATGGTATTTTCCCTACTGATGGAAATCTCTCTTCTGGATGGACGTCTTTCTTAATGAAACACGCTGTGTTGATGTAACTCGCGATATAAAACAATCTGTTGCGATAATAAGCCCTACATATATTAATCAAATATTATATAAACCTTATCAATTATAATGTTAAATAGGTGCGGAACGTTTTAAACCGATTTTCAAAGATAACCAAAATAATGTATCAACTCGACTTGTTCAGATTTTTCGACAATGAATTAATGGAATTTTTCAACTTCTAACGCCTTCTGTCAACTTCATCTGAATTCTTTCAGCGATGTTATCTTATCGTACATTTATTTACTAGTTTCCCTCATATCAGAGCAGTACATGTTTACATTATTTCATGCTCCAATTAATAGTTAAATTAGCGAGACTAAAATAAACCCATTCACCCACATACGGTAATTGCGCGGCTCGTAGCAAAGCTTCTCGAGATCAGACAAGGAAAAAGCTGGATTTGATCGGCAAGAACAAGCGAATGTGGTTGCGCACAGCGAACTAGTGCTAGTATCTATTGATAAAAGGGTAAAGGAAGTATGACAATTGATAAGAAATATTGTAGAACAGGCGAGGGACCATAAGCGCTTAATAAAACCTTTGAAACGACGAGATTAATGCCCTTTCGTGAAAACTTATCTACCGAAATCGTAGCAAGATGATTTGTCCAAAATAGCAAACGGGTCAGTATCACAAACTGAATGACCTTTCTCAATAGGAAAGATAGTGTGATATTCGCCATTATACACATGTCTGTCCGCGGAGAAGATGAAACGTCTTACTAAAAAAGTAAGCGTTAAAGTGCCATTCGGAAAACCTGCAACAGAAATAATTTTAATATTAATTTGAAGAGAAACACATTAGTCTATCGCGGCTTATCAAACAAATCTTATTTGTATACATCTCAAGATAACTTAATTAAATTTTAAATATTTTATATTTTTTTAAATCATCGAAAAGATCAGGACTGTTTGTGGTTTATTACTGAAGATAACTAAAAAAAAAATCATGTATAGTTTAAGTTGCTATTAGAATTGATCCTGCTATATTAGATTTAATTTTTCAAGATTAAATATATACATAGATTTAGCAGAAACTGTAAGAGTAACGTCTAGTATCGAATCACACGACTGAAACAAATTCATATTACATAAAGATACAAATGGAAAAAAGAGAATATTTACAATGGAGATATCAATTGAACTGATTGGTTATTTAATACATGGATTTTATGGGTTGATTCGTAACGAGTATCCAGAAGCCTCGCTTATTATTGAGTAAAATAAGTTTTTATTTAATGGATTTTCGAGACACGTGTGGAGTAATAATAATCGTTCAATTGCATCGCTTAAAACAGTGCACCGTGACGTGGTGACCGAATACACGGCCGCTGCTACGTAACACGCCGACGAACGTGCAATTGATTTTAAATCAGCCGTAATTGACTATTGTATCTCGCAAGTCGCTGCGAATGTAATAATTTACCGCATAAATATCGATGCAGATGTAAAATCGGAGACTATTCAAGACCCTTACTGTGCTAAAGTCAGACTTTTTCGGAATGTTCTGTCTCGTTTTTGACGCCCACAAATGTAACTATTTGAGAGAGTGATAGAACATTGTTTCAAGTAAAGTTACCTCTATGAGTGGTTGAAAATCTTGCCTTAACTATCTTTTTCATTATTTTTAAGTAAAACACAACATCGCAGTGTCTCGTCCGTTAATAAATGTGCATAATCTTTCAATGTTTCAACGATAACGGATCGAGTCGTGATTTCTTCTAATGTCTCCCTTTCTATGATCTTTACTTACACGTTTACGTGTCAGTTTTCTGTGTGATTCGAACCCGGAACCTCCTGCGTAGTACATAGGCGCGTAATACTTGGAATTTAGATATATTTTACAATAACATTTTTACTAGAATGAATGCTATACAACAGTGTGATAGCATCCAAATGTTATCAGCGCGACATGCTAAATCTTTAGAATTTTCTTAATTACATAATCACAACACCTTTTCTCCATACGCAAAATAAACATTTGTGGGGAAGGGGCGCTTAACGGGGATTAAGATAAGTGGCACGACCTTTGATTGATTAAATAATGCCATCGTAATTAAGAATTAAAAAGATAATATCGAATAATTACGATTTTGATATTATGTAGGAAAACACGAACTAGGAAATATTGTTTATTTATAAACAATTGCTTAAGTAATGCTAAGTAACCCAAAAAAAAAGATGGGTCACTAAGTCACTCACGTTGTTTGAGACGGTTTCTCGCGAATTATTCTATTAAAAGTTTCTACTTTTATCAGTGTGCTTATCGTAATCTCATATCGCTGCATCATCGTCCATCATCGGGAAATCTTGACGGCGCCTGTTCATTCCGAAAATATTATATAACCTGTGCGTAATAGAAGTTCGGCTCAAATTGTCATTTTTGTATTATTTATTATATTCATGGCTTGCTTAAAACTCGGCCCCAGCGATGCCAATAGGGATGTTTCTTTACAAAAAAAAATCGTATACCTCAATACCAAATCTCTATCCCGTGTTTCCCTTGGGTCAGTGTTCCGTTGCCCTCAGTATCCTAACCGTTGGTTATTAGGAAAGAATGCCGGAGGCTCCTGTATGCTGAACGTGTCCAATAATCGCTCGTGCTATTATCGCGCGTAACAATTGTACAAGCACATCGATCACGTAATCAGCTACGTGGTTATCGGGCCAGTTGCTGATAAGTGCGGCAGCAGCGCCGGCAGCAAGGCATAGGCAGCATTGGTGGAACAGTGACCGAGACTCGAGTGCCATTGCGTCGCGTGTGAGTGCTATGTGTCCGAACAGCAGCGGGCCGCGGTGAGCATGCCAGTGAGGTGACGGCGCCCGCAGCCATTGGGCTTTAGTGTTAGTTGGACGGAAACATTCCTCTGTTAAAAATCTTTAACCAGGGCCCGGTGGACAGTGGCAGGGATAGCTGCAAAATGACAAAGGGCCCTCGGAAAGTGAAACTAGTCATTGTTGTCAACAATAAGAAAGAGTGAGTATTACCATCTTATATAATATACTGTGCTTTAACCGGAATCACTAGAGGAACCGGAATCACGGGCTTAAGAGTTTCGGGTAGCTGTAGGAGCCGCCGCGCAGGCAGAGATCGGAACTGTTAGCTGTGAAAATCTTCTTGGTGAGGCTTGATTGGCGCAATCTGTACTACTTAGCATCTCTAAGGGACCCGTTCTGTTGCTAACTGGCTCATTTACCCATGACAGCACTGATTGTTGTTTGTTATAGAAAATAATCTAGATAAATATCTTGTATGGTTTTAAATTCAAAAATTTAAATATTTTAATCCCTTTGGAGACTCGCAACCAAATTATGACACGCGGAACCTTTTACTCGACTTGACCGGCACGCCACGCTGTCCAAGCGCGCGTTCTTTTCACATGTATGCCACTAAACGCGACATACTCACGTACATTATAATACCTTTCTCGTCCGAGTAATTGGTGAATGAGCCATTCCTTCAACTGCCGTTTATCGGATTTTGTTACTTGAAACTTGTATTATTACTTCCGAATAGATCAGATACCTATAGAATTAATAACTCACAAGCAGTGTTTGCGAAATTTTAGTTGATCTGTTTTCCTAATTTTAATATCGTGGAAGAGGCGTGTTGAATCATATGCTGACGCAGTGATACCGCGACAAAGCAGCATTAACTACGTAAAAATACGGTAGCCTCATTTACAGAGCAAATAAAAAATGAAGATATCAAAGCCACACCAAGTTTAGCTTACCGCTTAAGCGGTGTCAAAAGCCGGCAACGCAACTGAAGCGCTGATTGCGGCGCGATGTTTCACTAGGCACGGATGTTCTCTTAGTATATAGGACACCGTCTCATTTTCCGCTATATATTAATAAAAAGTAAGTTTTAGAGTTTTGCAGTTTGACCTGCGATATGTTAATAACAGTGTTTTTTTGTGTAACGTTTTCTAATCCTCACTGAATGGCCAATCGTATTCAGATAACCCTTTTCTAAATAGAAGCAACAAAAAAAAACTCAGCGTGAAATGGTACTTGTACTGTGTTTTGCAGAGTTAGTGAGGATATCGGAGGCCATTAAAAAGTTCCGTTTAAGCGACGTAAAAAGCAGGCAACACATCCAATGCGCGGGCTGTGGCACGGTTATTCATGGGCGGCTGTGTTGTCTTACCATATTGAAGACCCACCTGCTCCGTTGTCAGCTATACTATAAAAAAACAATATTAGACTGCAGTAGCTAAGTGCGATGTTCTTTGTTAATTGTTATGTATTTATTTGATATTTACAAAGGAGGTAACACAAGATGCGGCCGTATCTTGTCGGCGCCGGCGGATGGAAGCAATTTCCCACCTATCAGCGAAGGGAATTAAGTCGATTTTAACATAAAATTTGCATATAATGGCTTGTGTATTTACGCCTTCATTCATAGACCGCGGTTCCCATTGATGTCTCATTCACAATGCCGTTTTAATATTGCGTTTGCACAGTTATTATATATGAGTTTATTTACTGTATGTGCACTACAAACAGCAAGCTACTGCATGACTCTGGAGTCGTTCGCAAGCCTTGAGGGTGCCTTAAATTAGGAACGATCGCAGCGACGTTGAAATCGATGAATTTTTATTACAACGCGTCGTTGTGTTTCAATTTAGTTACTTAGTACTCAAAGGTAGTTAGTTAATCCGATAGCAACAAATTCGCACTCCATTGAGTATAGCAATTTCCTCTGTGAAGTGCAAACCGATGAGTTATTTCCACACTACCTACTGCTTAAGTGTTTTTAGGTTCGAATTAATTTGATTTGTAAGCACAATTTATCGTCATTTAACTATAGTCAAGAACATCGCGACAAAGCGGTTCTGTAAGCTACCGTGATACCACAGGATTCGAGTGCTACTCCCGGTCTGTAGAATTTATAGTAATATTATTAGTAAATTATCAAAGCGAGGCAAGTCGATCAAAGAGAAAGAATCGCAATTGTGACGTTCCATTGTGTTCTTTGAATGTCTAGTTCCTTCGATAGGTATTAAAAGTGAGCAGAATACGGAAGTGGAGATCGACTCTCACGATCCGCAGTCCTTGGCGGATAGGAAGCGGCTCATTTGCCGGCTCGATGGAAGGCCGCCGCACGGATTGTCTAGTCATCACCTCTAGCAACCGTTATTATGACTATGTTTCGTAACGTATGTTTACATTTTCACGGCAGTTGGAGCGTGTCTCTGCGAGTCGGAAACTGAGTAGCAGCAATAAATACCCCTTGAAAAGTGATTAATATGTATGTAAATATATTGAGTAGGTATTCCGCCTACCGTTATCTCTTTTCACTTACCTCAATTCGATATACATTATATATTAATTTTCGCAATTTATGTCAGGCGAATGAAATCTTATATATTATATTAAAACTATGTTTGGGATCTATCTATAATGCGTATATTCACATGAAAATTAAAATAATTCATCAATTAAATACATAGTTTCCATTTGTTATAGAAGAGCAGACAGAGCCGCCAATAGGCAACCGCGACACAGTCCGCGCATTCCTTGTGTTGCCGCCTTTTTACGCCGCTTAAGCGGCATTTTTTAAGAGCCTTCGATATCCTCACTCACTCAGCGAAACACAATAGATACATAGTATCAAATTTTGGTTATTTAGACACATAAATGCGAGATTTACTGGATATTGTGCTTTAGAAGGTGCATTCAGAAATAGAACATTGCCGATATATGTGAATGAGAATGAAAGAGTGTGACAGGCGAAGCACATCTTATTTATATAATATATAGCTTTATTAGTTTTATTATAATAGGTTATCTTTTAGTTCTTTCGAATAAGCTCAATCTGCAGCTTGCGTCAAACGAGTCGAGCCCCGTAGTCTGCGTTGCGACGTGCCGTTCCCAGAGTGAAGAGGTTAAGACTGTTAACCTATCTAATGATTTCAAACGAAAAGCGCTGCCTGACTCATTACTGTGGAGCGCCGTCCGATCGACTTGACCGATTTCAGGCGTAGCTTCGTCCTCGTCCACATCTGACAAATAGTGGGTGATTTTGGGTTAAGAGGAAAATCGCAAAGAAAACAACAAATATCCTTGCCGGAAGAATACTTCCCTATATAATTGAATTGATGAAACGTCTTGGCATGCCTACGCAAGTGCATCGCAATGTAAATTTTATTGATAAGATTGTTATTTTTACATTTCACACATGTGTAAGTAGAATAAACAGCCGAACAGTCTTTGCAGAGGCCAGACGATGCTTGTGAAGTTTTGCGTTTCAGTTGTAATTTGTATGACTTAGCCACACTTGGTTGTTCCCTCCAAATTGTGATTGAAAATAGGGTCTTTCAAATACTCTTTTTGAATATTTGTTGTTGTTCTCTCTAAAGTATGCATTAATAAGTGTTGTATAATCGATTATCGCTGACCTTCCAAATTACACGATCGCACGACATGATGCTTTTTGTATTTTTCCTTTATCCTATAAATCGGTCCAATTGAAATGATAAGCTATCGGCCAGATTAATTGCGCAGCAATAAACCAACTTGATTTGCACTTTGCGGCTTCAGCGGCCACTCGCTGGTTGTAGCAGTAGATCGCTCGTGTGATAGTGCAGTTTTAGCCGGCCTTGGAAAACACAGAAAAAATTTGATGTTTTTTTAATTTGTACAAACGATAGTCTTTAGGATACTGAAAGATTGGTTTCAAAATCGTACGAGATGAAATTTGCGCCTTCGTGAAATTATTTTGCTCATAGCTCTCCGAACTATGACTCTAATGCAGCCTCGTTTGTAATATCAAATTTATAAATTAGTATATAATAGTTTTAATTCCAAAGAAAATGTTTTGTTTTAATGACTATGGAAGCGGTAATTGAATAAGCCACAATCACTGAGAAACATTTGATCAATTGTTGAAGTAATTTAGGTTGTCCTAAGCAGGCTCCGTCGCGGGATATCGCCTAGTGCTATTAATCCATCAATATGACAGACCTATATCTAGCACGTGTAAGTTATCTATTTCGAGACAAGTGCTTTTATTTTAAGATGTGAAAACCGATCCTGCTATCGTAAAAACCCGTCGATATTGTATCTTTGCTTGTAAAGATAGAAGATTGGTTTCTCTACTAAATATACACGAGATGACAAAATTTGAGCTACTTACAAAATCAACCTAGAAATCGTTTAATTTTTGATAATAACTATATAAAAAATTCCTAAAAGGACCTTATATAAAATATTTGAAAATAATTAATCTATTTGTCAAGCTGTTCTCGAGTTTTGAGCTTAGAAACGCATTTGCCGATTTATTTTCATTTATATCGACTTAAAGAACCTCCTTATGAGAAAGCTATTTATAACTTAAACACGGTGTAACTATTAAATCTCACCTAGTAATTGAAGTATGATAAATATATCTTCGTTCAAGAACGCGTCGGAAACTTCGGTAGTAGAATATTCAGGTTGCGCTGCCGTCTGCAAATAATTCAAGTCGCTGTCGATAACTTATCGGGTCTATATTAGTTTCTTATTTTGTTGCCAACAGTATCTTGAGTATTATCACTGCCGCTAAGTCGTCAGTCACGAGAGATTGATGACAACTATCAACATAATATGATGGAAGGCTGTGCGTTACGTAAAATGAGCACGATTTTGACACTGATTTTCGATTTGCACCTGCCGTTACCGGATCATTTTGGTTCTCGAGGTTATTTTCAATTTTCCGACAGTACAGAATTTCCCATTCTGTCGCCGTCTCACTGGCGGGAATTTGTTGCTGCTAAAACGAGTCAGAGCACTTTAAAAAAATATCTCATTTTAGGCAAATTATGAGTAAGCTTATAGTAGTGATTTGTAAATGCGCAAGTCTTAAGCTTCATAAATATAAAGATGAGCTTTGATAAAACGGTATCTCTGACCTCCTACAAATAGGTTTTCTATCCTTGTAGTAATAATTTTCGCAAGCGCATTGTATGAGCATTCTGCGCGCGCGCACGCGTTACGTGCCCGAAATTTCGATCGTTTACAAAACAAAAGGGTCAATGTAGTGATTCGTAATCCAAGTGTCGTGTTTATTATAATATCGTTTTTCGTATGTTCCAAAATTTCCTACTGTCTTATTTGACAGATTTCTTGGGACCCTAAAATACTGAATGTGTTGTAGCGCTAGAATATTTTAAAACAACGATGACTCATTTCTGTTAACAATAGAAGGTTCGATACAGGTGAAAATATAATTTTATAACTTGTTTTCTATGTTCTAATTGTACATTTCGCCGCTGCCATGAAATCAGCTTAGCCAGCGTAGATATTAAAATGTATCAGAATTCTTTTAGCAACTAAAGTTAGCTGCCTTAGCTTATAAATAAAAATCTAGATCATCCAAGTATCGCGCATACGGAAACAACAATAAATCATCCTATAGACAAGTTTATCGACCATGGAACAGATAAAGGAAAACCTCAAGCGCCATAGATATTGCTAGTCATACAATATTCGGTTATCTAATACTATAATCTTGACTATTTTCTGCTATGATAAAACATGTGCCTTTAACCGCTTGTTTATCTATTATATAGCCGATGGTAACATTATCGTCCTTTTTGTGCTGAGGACATCTCTGGTATCCTCACTCGCTGAAAAAAATACACTACAAATGCTATTTCATGTTGGTATTGTATGAGTCCGTGGTATCATTCTAGGACAACTGGTCCAACTAGTACGTCAAAATAAGCTTCAGTAGCGTCACTTCAAGTACATCCAAAGCACAGATATAATATATATTATACAAGCTGTTTAGATGTAGGCTGCGTTGTTTATTCTGTTAATGCCGTGGGAGAGCCATGCTGAAGCATATGCTGACGCACAAATTGAGCCGGCTCGTCCAAAGTGATATCACGGGCTCACAGAATACTCATCGTAAAACGATACTGGTTCTTTGTTTCGCAGATTGATTGAGGATATCGGAGACCTTTAAATGTGCCGCTTAAGCGACGTGAAAAGTCGGCAACACAACCAATGCGCGGACTGTGGCGCGGTTGTTCATGGGCGGCGGTGTTCTCTGACGATATAGGAGACCCACCTGCTCCGTTGTCCGCTATACTATAAAAAATCCAAAGCACTGATACAATTTATATTATACAAGTTGATAAGGCCGCTCATGTGCGAGGCTTTCCAGATGTAGGCCGCGTTGCTTATTTAGTTAAAACTAGTGTAGTCGTGCAGTGTGCGAGTCGCGGTCAGCCGAAAGAGACGTCAAATGAACGTGGGTGCTGTGCGTTTCCTGGAACGCAGCGCACAGCGTGCAATCCTTGACCGTTCATTAGAATTTTATGATGAGAACATTAGCGCCAGACCGACAATTGGCACTAATTGCGAATTGTACACTAGAAGTGTGCAAGTTCACTGGCTCCACCTTTTTTAAAGAAAGCTCCTTTGAGAAAGTATCGTACCTGACGCCAGAAGAGAGTTTTCAAAGTGAATTGGGCATTCTCAATAAACGTTCTGTGAAATACAGAACCTGCTCACTCTCCGGCTTCATTAGGTTTTTGACAATGCTATAAACCTCGCCAATGTCGGTTTGCACGATTCACATTTCTCGAGGACGGTACGGTGTCTTCAAGTCCGTGCAGCGGCTGGAATGACAATTGGCTGGCATTGCTCCGAGGCTGGAGAGAGCGCCGAATGCCAGCCGAGTGCTTCTCCACATACCAAGCACACGATTACTCACCAATACAATGCCACTGACTCGAACATATCGTAGCCCCGTAGCTTAATGGTTTTAAAAGTGTACCATGAACCGAGAGGTATCGGGTTCGAATCCCGGTGTGAACAGTTCTAATTTATTCGGTCTCTGAGAGGGCTTTACAGTAGCCGGGCGAGTGCTTTAATACTGTCGCACCCGTGGGAGAGCCATGTTGAAGCATTTGCTGACGTAGTAATTGGGCCGGCTCGTTCGAAGTGATACCACGGGCTTACAAAATACTCAGCGTGAGAGGAACATGTACTGTGTTTCGCAGAGTGAGTGAGAATATTAGTGATCTTAAAAGTGCCGCTTAAAAAGCCGGCAACATAACCAATGCGCGGACTATGGCGCGGTTGTTCATGGGCGGCGGTGTTAACTTTCCATATAGGAGACACACCTGCTTCATTGTCCGCTATAGAATAAAAATAAGAGAAATAAACGTTTCAAGTAAATTTTATAATATCTATCCTACATGTAACTGGTACAATATAAATTATGAGATACTTTTTAAATATATGGATAATGTGGAGTCGCCGATGACAACCGCAACCCAATCCATGATTTAGTTGTGTCATCGTTTATTAATTTTAACTTGATTAATTTTTTTTATTCTAAATAAATTTAATAAGATTGATTTAATAAGATGTGTTGGATTTCTTGATCCGTGTTCTGTGTCTATAGCGGCTTGACTTGGCATGGTTCCTTTTTTGTAATAAGAGTGTATTTTAATAGAACGTTAAAGAATAAGTAAGTTGTTACTGTTAGAAATCACGGACACGGACGAATCACGGACGTCACACTACCGACGTACAACAAAACAGTAATTAATTTTGCACGGACGAATTATCAAATGTAGATAATGATATAAATAGAGATAGGTTTCTCTAATCCTTTATAATTCGAATGAAGATAAATATTTATCTAAAAATTCCTAAGCCTTTACTAATTATCCAAACTGAATTATCGTAATACATTCTGTAATCTTAAGTGTCCTGTCAATTCCATGGAATGGATTCCAGCAATCAATTATAAGATTTATTACCGTTCTATTCTTGGCTTCCATACAGAGCTACCATGTTTAATTGTCAAAACAAATCCCGCTCAATATTAATAGCGATTGTATACACAGAGAGTAAAGCAAGTGTGTCTGTTGCAGCCCGCCTACATTCAAAACCCTAACGCCGACCTCGCGCACTCAGCTCAAGCAGCAGTTGATGCGAGAGCATGCACAGGAGCAGCTACGCAGGGAGTCTTTGCAGGTAACGCCGGCTTTACAATATACTCTGCGTCTGTTTCAAAATTACATACACAAGTAAAGGATCTACGCGTGTTATAAAGGTACTTATGTTCCTTTATAACTGAAACATTTATCTTGTTACCATGGGGCAGTCTTAGGTCCTCCGCTCCGGCACAATGTGCAAGGAATTTGAATGGTACCCACTCCACGCCACAAATAGTAGATATTTAGTTATTAATTGCTTGATACTTCTACTAAGCTGGTTATAATACGTACTTACTATACTACTACATATTACTATTGGTTACTAAAAGTGACTAGGTACTTCAGACAAAAGTATAAATACCAAAGGACACTATAATCTCGTTGCCTCCGTAACCCAGATGTA
>DWCF01005865.1:0-13394 GCA_018230265.1 Delias oraia
CGAACGCGACACCAATTACTATCTGTTGGTATACTCTTACGACTACTTTGCCAACATTACCACTACCACCTTGCTTGTTAAATAATTAATCTATCTGTTATAACGGAAATTCTGTAAAATTAAACTTTTAGTTAGATACAGAATATGTCTACAGTCTAGGGTTTAATATGAAGTTGAATCTGGGAAGGGAGAAAACTTTATAAGTGAGAGTAACTTGGACCGTCGTTTAAAGATTTCAAAATCTCTAATAGTGAGAAACAGAAACATCTGTAAGAGAGCCATTTATTTTTCATGGTAAGTACGCTTCGGACAAGCCGGCTTGTCCGAAGAGATGACACGGGTTAAAGAATGTTCAGCATGAAATGGTAGTTGTATTTGAAAACGTATTTCTACTGTATTTCGCTTTATGAGTGGGGATATTAGACTCCCATAAACATACTCCTTACCAGTGTAAAAAGCCGGCAACACAACTAATGCGCGGACAATAGCGCGGTTGGCTGCTATACCATTAAAAAAAACTAAGCTGATTCAGTTGTCTTATGAGACATATTTTATATGGTATTTGATCGCGATTTCCGTCACAAATATTTGCCAGTCCCACGGCCGGAATGCCGCGCGGTACAAGTGGTGCAATTGCGGTCAATGCTCTTGCAATATTTATAAATGCGCCGGGGCAATTTACCAATTCGTTACGTCTAGTTCTAACTAATTATTGTTTTCAAACAGTTTGTGCTGTTTTAATTACGGTTCTAGGGTTAAAATAGGCTTGACATTTGATTTATCAATTTAGTAATCTTTGCTTTGCTGTTCAAATATAAACATTTACTCGACGGTTCTATGAAATATAAAACATAAGTTTTGATTCCAATAAATAATATAAAATAGATGTACAAATTTTTCACAGTTTATCTTTAGTTAGTAGATATTAATTAATATAAATTTTACCACGCTAAGAGCTGTGTCTATGAACGAAATGTCATATTTTGATTGCTGAGTGATCTTTCAGCGTAATGACGATAAATATGAAATAAACGTAAATATAATATTAAAATAATTGAAAAAAAGTGTGGGATAATAAATATTAGTGCGTGTATATAATTTCTTTGTTTACAGATTTGTTACAATTTAATTGTGTGTTTATATATGTACGCCACAGAAACGTAGTCTATCCCCATCGGCCTTCTCAAATCACCATCTCAAGTCGGTCAGCGAATGTGAGAAAAAAATGTGTTCGAATCAGAAATAAAGACAACCGTAGACGAACTAAAGTCGCCGAATTTACAAGCTAATGTGGCAATCGACAGGCACATTACACGCAGAATTCCAATGGGGCCAAAACGTGTTTGAGTGGAGAACATGGACTAGCAAAGGCACCATAAGATGTCCACCCAGACGGACAGACTACCTTATAAAAGTCGCCAGGTTGCTCTGGACAGGTATGCATGAAGGTCCAAACGGGACGCATATGTCCAGCAGTGGACGTCCTACGGCTGAAATGCTGAAGATGATGATGATACAATGCAAGATATTTTCATTTGAAAAAGAATACGTTGTTTATTCCATTATAATTAAAGGTTTATTAGATCGTATATAGTTAATGTAAGATAAAATATGAACGTAGCGTGCAAGTTTTTCTATTACCGAATGTTCTGAAGCATAATATCTGATAATAAATTGTTAATTAATCTATTATTTGTACACTGTAGTTGCAAACCCGGTATATCGATAACGCTGAACAAACGCTGGCATGCTAGCTTACCTAAATAGAAAACAGTTACTGCGCATAGGGTTACCATAATACAAACAGAGATTGTAAGATTACTTTTTTGTTTTTATAAGTATTTATATGGAAGACGATATTCTTCAGATGTTCTGCGATCACTAACCCGCCTGCCAAGCGTGGTGATTAAGGCATAACAACCCTCCATGTTTGGGGGAGGCCTATGTCCATCAGTGGACTTGATGGGCTGATGATATGGAAGAAATAGCTCTAACATTGAAAAATAATTTGAAATTTTTACCAAAATGCAACCATTGCAGTGTTTGATTCTTGGCTATATATATGTAAGTATCAATTTAAGGAACTTAAATGGAATAAATTGATAGGTTAATAAAAACCCTTGTAATGATGTAGTTTTAACAGCTGAAATATAATCAAATGTACAAATTAACAAAAGTCAACAGATATTACAATAAAATAAAAAACTTAATCCTTAAACCTGAATCGATACAATTGCGGATAGCAAACCTGTCTTAAAGTCAGTATGACAACGACACAAAATACTTATGAATTGTTCCCATTCTAACATGGATAAACGGCGAAGCCAAGCTGGTCAAGCTTACATATATATGCGAGTTTATTTACTAATTCGTAAACGAAATCAACCAATACTGGATTAATAACAAAAAGAACACAAGTTAGACAATTCGCATGAATGAAATTTTTGTACGACAAGCGAGATAATATTCCAGTAATTCAAGTTAAAACGTTTTTAAGCAAATTATTCGAACAACGATCATGAAACTTTCAATAAACTTGTTTTACAGACTGAATTTGGTAATTCAAAAAGACAGCAATAATATTCGGGAATTTGTGTGAAGTTTGGTCACACCGTGTAGGTGCAATTTCCCTTCCGGCACAATCGCTTGTATGCACAAAACACGGACTCATTAGTTGAATATTACGCTATCAATAGAGCTGCTATCCGGAACGATAACTTTACGTGAAATACACCAACCGTAATTACAGCAGTCCTTACATACCCGTATCTTTCTTTTGAAACGAAACAATTTTAATTTAAAAAATTAACCACGGAATTTGAGATGAAAATATTTATTCTACCAGTCTATTTTATAATTGAAATACCATTCTGTGTGGGACAGTGTTTTTGCGCCAGGTTTATTGATAACTTTGTAAAGGCAACGTTATTTACTGGACTTACAGGAACTTAAGAAAGAACGCAACGCGATGTGTGAAATTTTAAGATAAAGTATGCTTGCAAGGGCTCGACAGTGGCCTGGCTATCTTAGCACTGTTTTACTCGTAGGAGAGCTATGGTGAAATATATGCTAACGTATTAAGTGATACCACGGGCTGACAGCATATTCAGCATGAAATGGTAATTTTACATGTGAAAGTGTACTTCTACTGTGTCCTGCTCAGTGTGTGGATATCGAAAGCCTTGAAGTTATAACGCTCAAGCGGTGTAAAAAGCTAGCAATACAACCAAAGCCAGGATTGTGGCGCGGTTGTCTCTCAACATTAAGGAGAAGTGTCCGCTCCGTTGCCCTTTGTACAATAAAAGAAACAAAAGTTAAATATAACTTGTATAAATAAACACAGTAACGTGAAACGGAACGATAACGCATTCGTAATTTTGCCACACTTTGGCGTGTGTGAAATGCCTCCTTGTGACGCATTTCAGCATGCCTTGACCCAAAGGAAATGTCACGTATTGTACTATCTCGTGCTAGTAGCAATTCCACTTTATTTCCAACGTAAATAGCGTGATATGTCAAGGTGAAACAAAAGACAATAAATTACCTTTTAACAAATATTAATGGGCGTTGAGTGATTCGCTGAACAAAAGATTGACATTCGAAAGTATGTGGAATGGCGCGGCATATTGAAATGTCGCGAAATGTTGTGCCGCTTTCGTTCTGTTCAAAAGTATGGCATGTTATTTTTAATTAAAACATTTTCATCTGTTTTTATTCAGTTGATCTTTTAAGAGCACATTTCTAATTGGCTTATGACGACGCCGATTTATTGTTTTTAAAGGAAACTATTTGTGTATTGCATCCTATGTTAACGAGTTCCTAATAAGACTAGTAGACTGGTTGACTAATAAGACTAATACTGTTTTTTACATTATCGATATAACGATAATTTTAAAGGCGAAGACAAAACGCGTAAGCAGCGTAAACGTAAGGAACGGACTGTGGCACGGTGGTTCATGGGCGGCGGTGTTCTCTAATTATATAACGGAGCTGGTGGGGCTATATGGTAAAAGAACACCGCCGTCATTTGTCAACCGCGCCACAGTCCACGCTTTGGTTGTTTTGCAGCCTTTTTACTGTTACATTGTTAGAAAGCACAACCAAATTGTGGATAGCGGTTGTCAATGGACGGCGGTGATCTTCTACAATAGATGAAACCTGCCTGTTGCTTTGCCCGATATATAATACAAAAGAAAGCTCAGAAAGAATATTAGTAGGACTGCCCCTTAGCTGGGCCTGGGATGTATTCGTTATGTATTTATTTATTAATTTTCCATCATAACTGTTTAAAGTGACCACGTCTGCCAATAGTTAACACATTAAGCATACCTATTTCCTTAGAAGGCCGTAAACATGATTTGTTTAAGGCCCTTTGAGCTTAAGCGACATGTGTCGCGTTTCAAGTTGAGATCAAAGACTGCCGACTTACGCTTACTTCTCGATAGTTTAACGTTCATTATATAAAGTCATAAAACTATGTACGCACTTGTATGCCAAGTTGCGCCAGAAATATCTTTTTTTATTGTATAGCGGACAACGGGACAGGCCTCCTGATCGTCAAATATGACCATCACCCATGAGCAAAACCTTCGCAATCGGCTATAGTTATGCTACCGGCTTAATAATATGTTTAGGTATAACCTAGTGGCACTCCAGTATTCTCAATCATTTATCAAAATACAGTACAAATATTTTCACTCCGGTTTATCCGGCGCAATTAGTGCGTCAGCATTACATGCTTCAGCAAGACTTTCCCATGTGGGTTGTGTTTTATTTTTATTTCTAAGGTCTCTCTTAAAAGATTTAGGATTATTATGACCTCTAAGATGTCTAAACCTTCCGGACACAATTTACCTATATTACGGAGTCATACAGATCAACTAACAATCTCTGTACCACAAGTCTGTTAAATTATAATTCAATAGAATGATTTCTCAGCGTTTACATATATAATCTTTTTATAAATATAAAATATTTTGATTAAATATTTTATTATATAAAATATATAATTTTGATTTAATATTTAATTTACAATAGAATAGAATAGAATACATTTTTAGAGCATTTTGTGCCTCGCTCCACTACTCTGTGGAATCAGCTTCTTGCACAGATATTTCTTAAGAAATACGATATTTAAAAAATGAGTGTTTCTATTCCTAAAAGACTGGAAACACTCCCGGCCCAGCAGAGGCTGGGGGTGACCATGGGCGAAAGACCGCACCTCCTAGGTGAGTAAAGTTTACCTCCCAGTTTTCATAAAAAACAATAATTAAGGATGTGTTTTCTCAGACTCGGCCGTATCCAAGCACAGTATGCCACTGAAATTAAAAAATTAGTTTTAATAATTATGGAGTCCTTTATGAAACAAACATATTGAATTTTTCATCAACGGTTTACAATATACTCCAATAATTCAAATTTAGATCTTAAAAATAACATGCTTTCTGTTAAAAAATAAAAATCACGTACATTGGATAATGTATTTATGGATATAAAGTAATAATTTGTTGAAGAGATTGTAATTATCACAACCCTACTTGACGCCACAGTGTAAAATTATACCTTTCAGTGAAATATGCAATTAAATTCGCTGGCCTTGGTTCCCACAGTCCCATCCTATTATTAAGTCAAATATATCATTTAATTAATGATACATTGAACAGTGGGTAACACCTGAATGTGATGTTATAATTAAAAGTAATTTCAAAGCCTTTACAATTATAAATACAAACAAAACATGCAATTTGATTAAAGCTATTTGCGTAATACGTATCGTATGATTTGTGAATCCTTATGCGATACACTGTAAGCCTGGCAAAGATTAAAATACTTAAACATTAGTTACCAGTGTTATATATAAATTTAAATTAACAATTACTTTCCACGTATTTAGAAATTCTCTCAGAATAATTGCGTTATTAAATGTTAAAAAAGGTTTTTTAAATTTATTGAAAAAAGAAGCCAGACATTGAAAAGGCTCTCTAAACTTGGAAATATAACAAAGGCATAACTGAAATTTCAAATGAAAATTTGAATAGCTCAAGAGTTATCGAAAATGGTAAAAATAAATTCCATAAATCTTATACGCGATAAGTTCACAACCCTTGCAAAGTGGAAGCTAAGTTAGTAATGGTATATTATAAATCCATATTTATGTCATTTGATAGTAGTAACAGAGTTTTTTTTATTTTATAGCAGGAATTCAGCGAGTAGCTTATGGAAAGAGATGACCGCCGCCCATGGACTACTGGTTGCCGGCCTTTATACGCCGCTTGAACGATGTGTCTATATATCAATAAACTGAAAGTTTTAGCTGCATAAAAATTCGGCACCACACTAAACTGCGGACGTGGCACAGTTGCCAATGGGCGGCTACTCGTTCCACATAGAAGATCCGTTGACCGTTATACCATTAAAAAAAACTAGACTCCTCTGATGTTGGTTCCAAAATTGGCCAGTATTCATTCATCGTCCATATAATTAGTTCAAAAAATAATCCATTCGCTGTATTCTGGTTCTTATGTGAATTTTTCATAACTAATGGAATAAATACTATTCTTTTGTACACGTATCATATTTTTATCATTAACCGTATCTGTGATATAATCTTCAGACGATAAGCCGTCATCTGTGCGTAGTAATCAGATCTTATTGGACTAAGTCGATTATAAATTGTAGCCACTACGCTGCCGGCGACTTTCAATACTTGTATGTTGTTTGTTCGTGCAAAAAATGCGATATTTATTCGCGAAGTTTACGCTTTTCTCCACATGTTTTATTGTAGAGTGTGGACCATCTAAGATTTACTGTAATTTGAGATCTTTTTGCGTTGCTAAGCGCAAATCTGCAGGAACCGATTTTGCTAATTCATTTATTAAAGTATTTCTCGAAATGCGACGATTTAGTTCGGAAAAAAATGTAAAATATTGCATGAAAAGATCAAAAAACAACACATATATATGCCCACTCAATCGATTTGTAAAAATACTGAAAAGTCCATTTGAACTTTTATGTAACACCATAAAGTATTTTAGAGAAGTTCAGAGAAGGCAAAACAATTATGCGATAGTAAAAATGGAGTTTGATGGATGTAACAAAACTGTCTAAATTTACTCATAAGCAATTAGGTAAATATACTATAGACATACAGAAATAAAATGAAAAATTTATGTGTGTACAAATTATTCAGATTTATAGCAAAGTTCGGACAAGGAAAAATCATTTAAGTGTGTTACAATTACAAGTAACATGATAAACATTTTGAATACATAAAAACGTTAAGGATCAATTAAATTAACTTAAATTTTATTATAATCGTAAAAATATATAATAGCTGACACCATTCAATGCTTAAGGTGAGAGACGCGTCAAATAGTTTAGTGAAATCCTATCTGATCGAACTAAGCCCGGTAACTAGAGCAAAACTCCGCACATAAGCGGGAAAATGAGGTTCTATTCACAGAATTACTTTGTATAGGCAAAGTTGGGCGTCAATTTAAAAATTTATAGAATACGGATCATTGTAGTTTCATTTTTATGATGAATATTGGAAAATATAATAAAATTATACCTAAGACATTCACTGTAGTGTATGAATTAATTTAATCTTGATGGATTCTTATCGCAGTAATATTTTAATAAAAAATATGAAAGTGTTAAATAAATATTTATATTGTCACAATGAAATGTATTATTTAAGAAAGAAGTTTTTAAATGGCGCCAATTAAGTATTAAAATAGGTATTTTCTGTTGTATTATCTATATTAATAAACGTTATTTCATATGAATAATTTTTTTTGCTACATTTAATGGTTATAAAAAATGTGCAGTTGTTTTAAAATTTCTTTATTTAATTTAAATCTTAATAATGTGTAACATACAAACATAATGTTTATTTTGTCGATTTTTATACGTAATTTTTTTATTGTTTTTTTGGTAAATTTTAAGGAAAGGTCGAATTAAATATACAATTTATTAAAATGAAGTATGATTACAAAGAATATAACAAAATAAATTAATATATATTACTTATTACCGCCGCCCATACACAACAGCACCGCAATCCGCATTTTTGGTTACGTTACGCCACATGATGGTTATAATTTCACGGGCCTCCAATATCCTCACTGCTTATATTGTAATTGCACACCCATGGTGTCACCTCCGATGAGCCGGCCCTATTATTATGTTATTCTTAGTTACATCTTATTAAATGCGTATTCAACTAAATCACATAAAAGAATGTAGCGTAAATGTCCCAATGTGAATAATATTTAAGACAAAACGATTAAAACGACATTGTTCATTTGAAATCTACTCATCAATGTAAATTACGTGAGACTTCCATCATCCCTCAGTCGTCGACGCCGTGATTGATTGCTGACAGTCCCACGTACCGAACTGAATTACACGAAACTGGGTCACACTACCTGAAACAGAGTACGATTCCAAATGGTACCGAGAAATACATGAATACAATTGTAGGAATTAGGCTTTTGTTTTATACATATATGTAACTAAAAAAATATATAGTGTATATTACGTGGATTACATAAAAATAGTTAAGGAATTTTTTATAAGATAAGTTTTTTATAACTAGACAAACATATCACCATTTTTTATTGTATAGCGACCAACGAAACTAGCTGGTCTCTTTTGGTTAGAGATGACAGCTTATGGGATGACAGCTAACGGAAACCCACGGACACCTGGGCTTTGGTAGTGTTAACATTTTACGCCACTAGAGCGGCATTATTTAAAAGGCCTCCTATATCCTCATACACTCAGCAAAACACAATTTCACATTGCGACTATGAGCTTATGGCATCACTTCAAATGAGCCAGTCCTTAGTGCGTCAGCATATGCTCCAGCATGGTTCTCTTACGGATAAGATAGTATTATGATGAAATAGATATCTGTAGCCACATAAAGGTATGATTAAATTTTACACATTCAATATAATATTGGCTAAAAATAATAATAATAAGAATACTTTATCAGAAATTACACGTGAGCGTACAATGGTAGATTGCTAGACAGTAAGCAAGCATTTTGTTCTCTTAATATGATTTATTCGCACAGTAAAACCTATTTGATTAAATAACCTTCAATTAAAATTTTACACAGAACACATTACTCACTTACAATAGTCATATGTCAAATATTATTTTTTTAAATGTGAGAACAAAGAGTATTTATACATATTTGACAGTTATTCAGAATTCCCAACATTAGACTGTTTTCTTTGCACTTGATTTACGACGTAGATTCTGAATATCGTTTGTGTGAACTTCAAGAACTAAACTTATGATAATATAAATCATTAGTTATTTATGACTTTATGTTGTTTTAATGTTTGTTTTATTCAAATCAAAATTTATGCAATGTGTCAAATAAAAGTGGTGTGTATGTTGAAAACATTACTTGGAATGGAAGTCACAGTCAGTTATAGTCTCGTATTTTAGAACAGAACTTTTATAATATAGAATTTCTTGTGAATAGTGTTGGTATAATTATAGTAATTATTTGATTGGTTTACAAAATCAAAAATCTTTATTGCACATAAGACTACGTAGCCATAAATTACATTCGTTTTAAATATTACAGTAATCTAACACTCACGGACACAACCAGATTTGGAAAGAAAAATCATGCAACTTTTATTTTAATTACTTTTACTATGTGTTTACAATGTTGTGTACTTCAATATTAGGAACTAAAGCTATTAACGTTCAAATTCCAGGTGATAGTAAAGAAACCCATTTACGGCGTAATAGCTGCGACGTAAAAAGCAAGCAACAAAATGCGTGAATGACTCGCGTCATTTTATATACATGAGTGGCGATGGCTTCTTACCATCAGAGGTCCTGCTACACTTTACATCTGTAACATAGAATTGAACTCAATACAGGTGAGATATGTGACGGCTAAGCAATGATTGTTAATTTTAGTGTAATTGCAATAATACGGTTAGTTTGTCTTAATATAAGCAATGGCGCGTGACGACGATTGTGAGTAATAAGTTCCTTATTAATTGTTATTGCTTCCTCCATGTTTTATACACATGATATAATATAATAGCAATGCAAAATCAGTGAAACCAACTGATATCACAAAATCTGACCGCATAAGAGAAGATGAAATAATCTTTTATTATTTAAACGTATCAAATTGTAATATTTAATTTTATTTGTACAAAGTAATATTTTATATTGACGGTCTGATAAATAAAATAAAATCCACCTGTATTGAAACGTGTATACACATTTGATGGAGTGATTCATTTTTGATTTATATTATTCTATTTCATATTTGTGATATTTATTGTAAAATTTTTGTCTTACAGGTATGTAGATATCGGAGAGAATTGTCTCGACCATGTTTAAACTATTTCCTTATATATAAAATATATTATATAAGATAGAAGCATAGGTCAGGTAAGCTGTTCCAAACTTCTCTTTCCTCAAGGGTATAAACTGAAATTTATCCAGTTACTATCGCAACAAGCGTCTTAAGACGCTTTACAATCTAGAATTTAGATATTTCATTATTCTAGTTGTATAATTAAACGTTTTATAAAGATATATTGTAATTTTTGGTGTTTTAAATAAAACACAAGTTTAGAATATAAATATCATTTACAGAACACAGTACTTGTAGCCAGTCTTGGTCTTGCGCCAATACATCCGGTATTGGTATCGGTCTTGATTTTGCGTTCCCATTCGTTGTCTTGGTCTTGCAGCTAGAGTCTTGCAAGTCTTGCCTACCTAAGAACCTATAAGTCAACCTCTAAGACTATTGCTATATTGAAGTTTACTTCAGATCTTAGAAAAATCTATCAAAGTACTGAAAACAAATAGCTGCAAGACGCGCGAGTCTTGCAGGCTTAGTCTTGTTCTTGCTGAAGTCTTACACGGTCAGTCTAGGTGTAAAATTAGGTGGTCTTTACCTGAATTTGGGCAACACTAGCGCACAGTAAAAGTAATTGCATAATGTAATAAACATTTATTAACATCTGATTTAAAATGGGTAAATTTATAATATTTCTGCTAACTAATATAACTTAATACGATATCTTAATAGTCTAATAAGAAAGGGTATATTTATTCATACGAAACAGATAGGTAACCGGGATAAGTTATGTAAATATTTAATATCTAAATTTCAAATACATAGTCTGTTTAAAATCATTACGCGTCCGAAACTCGAAAGTCGACGAAACAAAGCTCCCTGATCGCCCAGTTCGAGTCAGTGTAATGTTTACCGTTAATGTTATGTAGCAAGAAGTAATAAATAAAGTGTCAATGTAATAATGTCATTGAATACTCTTAGTAATAATGTAGCAGTTTAAGATAGTTATAAGTAACTCTTTAGGCAATCCTGTGGCTAGATTGTAATTAAATCAAGGACTATCCTAAAGTATCTACCGAACTATCTAAACTTCATTAGATGAAACTTGACTGTCTTTGTAAAGACAGGAGCATTTAACTGACTATCTCCAGCTAACATTGTTTTGCATGTGCTGTTAGGGACTTTTTATGGACATTATAACAACTTTTCTCGAAAACTCAATCATATATCTCTTAGTGTTAAGGCACTGTTCGTAAGAGACATCGTTTGAGCGGTTTTTCATCGATTTAACTTGCAAATCTTAAAAAAAATTATATATAGCCCAGAGTTTATATGGACTATGGTACTCACAAATAAGATTCCTTTCTATTCTTAAAGGAATTTATTAATTATTTTATTATTAATTAATTAAATAATTATTTAATTAATTATTTAATCTTTATTAGATCTAGAGTTTACCTTCTATAACATCAAAAACACATAAAATTTATATTATTAGTATAGATTTGTTAAATTTTATTTATCACGACGCATAAAACCTATTGACAATTACTATAAGGACATATATTTTCTTGCTATTTAATTATGTAGTATTTTGAGAGCCAGTGGTTTCATGCCTACCACGAAGCGAGAGGTGCCGGGTTCGAATTGTGGTCCGGAAAATTATAATTTAATTTATAATATATTCGGTCTCTGGAAAGGTTTTCACAGTGTCTGAGCGAGTGTCTTAATGCTGTCGCATTCGTAAGAGAGCCATGCTAAAGCATATTTTGATGCACTAATTGGGCCAGCTAGTGCGAAGTGATACCACGGCCTCACAGAATACTCAGCGTGAAATGGAGGCTGTACTTGAAACGGTACTTTTACTGTGTTTCGGTGAGTGAGTGATGATATCGGAGGCTCTTAAAAATTCCGCTTAAGCGGGATAAAAATCCGGCAACACAACTAATACGCGGATCGTGGCGCTATTGTTAATGGGCGGCGATGTTCTCTTACCATATAGGACCTCCTCCGTTGTACGCTATTATATAAGAAATGCGGGGTCTCTTCTGAGTATTCATGTATCCTAAATATGTAACCCAATCAGATTACATAATTATCATAAATTCTTGAAATAATAAATTAATGTATTTTACTTAGCCAAATAACAAGGGTTATTGTTTATCCCAATTCTGCGGTACAGATCGCGGGAGTTGGGAAACAATAAGCTGAATTTTAAGAAGCCTTAAAAATAAATTGTGCGTGTCACAAGAACTTTTAACAAAGCAACTGATGATTATTTCGTAAGTTAGCCTGAAAAGCACTTTGCAACTTGAACAATTTCATGCCTAAAACAAAGAGGACCATTGAAATGTTTCTCGAGTACTTCAAACAATGAATAATAGGGTACAGTGTCGTTGTTGCGAAAACAATATCAACCAACTACTTCACTTTCTTATCCAAATTGTATATGACTAGTTTGTGACACCCGTGGGAGAGTCGGTTGCAGTTATTGGGCCGGCTCGTCCGAAGTGATACCACGGTCTCTCAAAATACTTAGCGTGAAACGGTACTTGTACTGTGTTTCGCTGAATGAGGCACTTAAAAATGTCGCTTAATTGCCATAAAAAGCCGGCAACAAAACCAATGCACGGACTGTGGCGCGGTTGTCCATCGGCGGCGGTACTTTTACCACATAGGAAAGACACTAGTCCGCTATAATATATAAAAAAAAATTGTCAATTAGAAAGTGATTTTTATTAAATCATACCGCCATTACATTTATCTTCATAACTGTATATTTAATAACATTCTTATACCATATCTATTATTATTAGACAATTGATTTAGTCGAAAGTTATGTTGAAGTAATTATTTTTTATTCTATAGCGGACAACGGAGCGGGTGGGTCTCCTATATGGTAAAAGAGCACCGACGCCAATGAACAACCGCGTCAGAGTCCGCGCATTGGTTGTGTTGAAGGCTTCCAAAATTACACAGTTTAATGATAAAAATATTTTTTTAAATATAGTTTTGATATGAAACCTTATTTAAAGTAATCCGA
>DWCF01005866.1:0-13393 GCA_018230265.1 Delias oraia
TGCAATAAAATAAAATTGCGACGATAATTAAAGATCTAAGCTATCCTATCTCTCAAGTTGGACCAAACTGCATATTGTGTGCAAATTTGAACGAAACCTGTTAAGCGATTTAAGAGTCTATTGAGGACAAACATTGTGACACGAGATTTATATATATTAAGATATTCCTGAAAAGTGTGGACATTGTGCACAATTAATGAAAGTTCAGTGAATTATGAAATAATTAAATTTTAGACTTTAATTTATATAATTTTTTTATAAACAATGTGAATAAAAATTTTTGTCGAAATTATTTTATAGCTTTCAAATATTTGTTTATTAATTTTATCATTACAATTATTTAGTTATTTAACAATTGTTTTTTTCCAGATAACTTTTTCACCAAAACTTCAAACATTTGAAATGGATGTAATGGAGACCATGGGCATCAAAGAAGATCGAGTTCCGGCGAAGTCGTATTGGTATTAGAAATTAGTTTTTAAGATTGTTGTATGTGATTAATATATAGATTTTTTGGATTATTTATGTTTTTCATTTCGTTAGAGACTTCTTGAGAAATATGACGCCCCAGTCGCCACTCGCATGAATGGCGACTATATAGTGCGAACGCAGGCGCGCGTGCCAATTCGTTATTACTGGTTCCATTGCGAGTTACAGCGCGAACGCAGGTGCGCGTGACTCATATTTATTACTGGTCCCGCCGATATATACTAAACATTATAATTAAAAAAATACAGATCTGTGATATATGGATTTGTAGTATAGTATTGTAGTCTGTCCTAAGTTGAATGGCTTAAGGAATTTAATTATTCCTTTATTTTCAATTACCGTTTGTGGGCAAGATTGAAAAAATAAGTAAAAAAAGGTTTTATTTATTCTGAACTGGTTTAATTTGTTTTTTATGATTGGTTCCATATTATCAATCAAATTGTTATGATATCTTATAATAACACAGCAGTTTATAAACCTTTGCAAAACATATTTTGCTGTTTTATCATGTTATTGTTTAGTAACTTGTGATCATACGATGCGTTCAGATAAAACAAATTCAAGGGACCGATTTATTTCTCGATATATATGTAAATGTTGATTAATTATATTTCCTCCCGTTTTTGCACCATACTTAATATTTAGCCTATGTCCTATATGGGATGAAAGAAAAAATTCTATTATAACAAGTATTTCTTAAGGTTAACCCGTTTAAAAACAACTTATTTCAACTGAACGACGCTCGGATTTTCTAAAACTTGAAAAGAACCATTTAATAATTATTATAAAATATAATACATTAAATATGAAATAGATTGAAAGCAGATAATCTTTTTTAAATATTAGGTACTTCTTATGAAAAAAGTTTTTAGAATAATTTGTAAGAGAACACCGGCACCCATAGAAAACTGCGCTACAACCCCGCTTTTGGTTGTGTTTCCAGCTTTTTACGCTGATTTAGAGGCATTATTGCATAGGCCTCTGATATGCTCAATCACTTAGCGTATATAGCTTATAGTACAAGTACCGTTTCACGTTGAGTGTTCTGTGACCCCGTGGTACCAACGAAATAAAATCTGTTCTCATATTAGATCGTGTTTCTGAACAGATAAGTCAGGTTAAAAAAAATGCCAATATGGTCCGATATGAAATAAATAATGTGACTGAAAGACTTTTGGAAAAACAAGTCTTCTTAAAATCATTATTTACATGATATAATATTCATTAAGCATGCTTTAATCACAAAGTTAATACGTTGCGATTAAAGCTAATTTAATATGTTATTTGCTTATAAATAAAGCTATAGGTTTATCATTGATTATATCTTTGATATATGATCAATTCTTATATTTATTTATAACCTCTAATTAGGTTTTAAAGCCACCGCGAAAGAAGCATATATATTGTTATAAAAATTAATAATAGAAAATGGCGCAGTTGGCCAAAAATCTGACTATAAATCCCAAAATTCCAGTCCAGTTAACTATCATCGTCATTACAATTTTTTAAATGTATATTTGCTATATCAACCACAGAGAATATCTAATGTGAGTATGAGTCTTCTAAAAATTTATTTTTGAGAGTTTTAAGTGTAAAATTAGCGGAGTTTAAACTTAGAATAGATATTTATATAATTTAAACGTTCTTTTTAAAACAAGTAATATGTCTACCATTTTACTTGGGATAAAATACTAAATACAATAATTCCATAGGTTACTTTAATATAATTTATAATGTAAATACTTATATCTTAGCTGTAAAGCTATTTAATACTGACTAGTGGACCCAGCAGACGTTGTTCACCTGGTACGCAATTTCCTAAATGATCTTCGCGGAAACTCTCCACTAACACAAAACCTTTATTGTATTGTGTTTGAACGAATCATTCGTATCGATTTAAAGAAAAGCGTTGTTGTGTTATAGATTCTTTCAGAAAATTTTGTAAATCTTTCTCTGCGTACGAAACTTTCTTGCACTTCGAGCAATATTCCACAAAAGGAATTATCGAAATCGGTTTATTTATTCTCGAGATCTGCGCTTAGAGATATTATTCACTTTATTTTTATATTAAAGATGTTTGGATAATTGCAAATCCCTTTACAATCCATTTAATAATGTAGTTGCAAAACAATAACGACCTTAATTCTTATCTGTCATCGCAAGGAAACGATAAATTTTATAATTATATTAAAACACGCAGGTACTTCGTGACATAATGTCTGTAATTCAAAATTTATCATTCATACGATTGGATTACCTCTATCTTTTGTCGTTTATTTCCTATTATATGTAACAAGTGGCACTCAATGTTATTTCAAAGACACTAATATTTCAAACATACTTCAATTAGTGAATAACGGGACAAGTCTGATAGTAACAGACCACATTCCCATGGACAATGGTGTAAGCTGCGCTTTGGTAATGTTGCTGGTTTTGACGTTGAGTGGTATAATTTCACGGGCTTATATCCTCATTAATTTCGCGAAACAGTACTCATCCGGTACAAGTGGTTGTAGTATTAAGTGAGCCCGTGGTATCACCAATGTGGTGGCCCAATTTTTATAATAAAATGATTTAAGAAGTATATTATATTTTGTTTCTATCTTCATTTAAATAAATACTTTGACAAGTGTATGAGTCACATTTTTTTCGGAATTCGAGGCTCATATCAAACGACTCATTTAAAAGTATTTCTGGTACTTCGTATGCCTGGATAAAATAATTTCCCTTGTAAATTTTTTAATGAGCTAATAATTGAACATAAACTGATATGTTCAATTCCAAACAATGCCTTGAACATCCTGCCGCTCTCTCGCTGACGTACATATCTTATTACCTAAACGTGACAGAACAATGAGAAAATACCTAATTTTACTAAGATTCATTTTAAAATAACTTCCTATATTACCTACCCATTGTTTAAAATGATTAATATACAATAACACTTTTTTTATTCATGATAGGATCAACTTAGTCTAGTACTACTAATTTTATAAACCGAAAGTTTTACGCAAAAATTACTGAACGGATTTTAATGATACTTTGTAATTTATTAACTTTGCAAACTATATAGATGTTTATCGAATGATATTGTGCAAATTGGCCAAAATATAATTAAAAAATGTGACGTATGTCGGACGCGGTAGGTGGCGTACCTACCGGATAGGGCGACGTCTGCCGAGTCCACTAGTCCAATTACCCTGTAGTTATTTAGGTTATCAAACATAAAATTTCTCATTTTCCACTAAAGTTTAGCTTTATAATAATAGAAACTAATTTTAGACTCCTTTGCATTTTGTGTACACGTTAAAACAAAGTACTTTAGGATTTAAAATAGCATTACATTTTCTCTATAATCCTTTTTCTTTACAATAGAAGGAGATAAAACCTGCGTCATGGTGCGTACGCGCATGTTCTGCACGTAATCACATTTGTCGAGGCAAAGGAGCGTGTAAGACGTATTTCAAAATGGATTTATATAATACATACTATGTTTTATTGTTTTCAATATGTGCTGAAATTGTCTATTGTCAGGTAAGAGTTTTTTCTATAATAAATAATTGATATAAATCCTATTTCTATTATAGTGCATATTATTTTTTTCATGTTTTTTTTATTGTCTGATAAAAGAGTTTTACTGTGTGAGGTTCTATGTGTGAATTCATTATAAATGTTGAAATCTTAATGTATATATATGTATGTTTTGTGACAATTGTGCTCCTAAATGTAAAGACCGATGTAATTTCGGTATATTCAATTAATTTTTCACTTATTAGCATCCGTGAGAGAGCTAAAGCATAATATGCTGACGTAAAACTTTAGCTGGCTCGTCCGAAGTGATATCACGCGCTCACAGAATACTTAGCATGAAACGGTACCTGTGCTGTGTTTCGCTAAGTGAGTGAGGATATCGGAGGCTCTTGGAATTATACCGCTTACGCGGCGTAATACGCCTGCAACACAACCAAAGCGCGAAGTTCTCTTATATTGGAGGCCCATCTACACCCTTGTCCAATATAGTATAAAAAAACTATCAACGTACTGGATTAATACCTGTAGCTGAATTTCACCGTCGTACATGGAGGTAGAATAAAAAGCCGGAGGTCTACCTCGCGTTTATTTTCTACAAAGCGATTACGGGGGTCTACAAGGGCTAGGGGTGTCTTTGGGCGGAGGACCGCTTATCGTAGATGAGTCTCCAAAAAAATCATATTGGCGTTAACAAGTTATCAAATAGCTTAAATATTATATTAAAGTCACTACTATGATCCTCATAAATTATTTAACTAATATTCATGTTAAAATATTATATATCACTTTATCTTGGCAATAATAATAAAACTCTATTTATATATACTCATTTATTGAAATTAATTACAGCTAGAAATGAATATTTATTAAATTTCAACTTTTATAGTGTATTAATTCAATGAGAAATAAAATTTACATTTAAAAAAAAATATTTTTACATAACTATAACGTTTAGTTATAAATTATTATAAGTTTAGGTCAAATATTGAAATTATATATATGTACATAGAAAGCGCTTTATTCAATTAGTCGGCGCTTTTGCAGCGTTGCCGAGTATTCGATATTTTTTTATTTCTTTCTATATAAATACTGTAGCAAACGAGCAGGAGGCTCATCTAGGGCAAGCGGTCCTCCGCCCATGGACACCCCCAGCCATTGCAGAGCCGCTGGTGCGTTGCCAGATTTTAAGGAATATGTACGCTCTTTGGTTGAAAGTCCCCGCATCATATTAATTTGGAAATACTCCTGCTGGCAGCTGATTCCACAGAGCGGTGGTGCGCGGCACAAAATGCCTTAAAAACGCTCAGTTGTGGAACGGCAAACATCCAGGTGAAAGCGATGAAACTTTGTATTCTGCCCGATGTTCGATGGTGAAATTCTTTATAGTTAATGTTACAGTTTGTCTTAAGCTTGTCTATGCGGGATGGTAACAAAGACGATTTAGATGTAATCATTGAAGTGCATATTTGTAACTATTTCAGAATTAATCAATTATACCATCAATGCCCCTGAAGTAAATTCTTGAATTTTTTTCTTTTGTTATTACTTAGCAGCACCACTAAGTCGTTCTTCAAATTTTATACTAATTATTTAACACAATATCACTATTAAACAATTTCATCTGAAGAACCAACTTTGATTGCCTTTTGTTATTTTTTATTGTATGAAGGTGTAATAGAGAAAAAACTTATATAAGCAGCGTGTTATATATGAAGGTTTAATATAAATAAATAATATTATCTTTATTTATTAATAACACCGAATTTATTATTAGGTAAGGCAGGCTGACATTTCGGGTCAGCTAGTACAGAATATAACCGCTATCTCGCTAGGCCAACAGATAGCCTTTAATAAAGTTTGTTTGCAATCGATACTTATATTTTCGTTCAGCCAAATATTACTAAATACCGTGGAAGAGCCATGCTAAAGCATATGTAGACGCACTAATTCGGCCGCCTCGTCCGAAAGATACCACGGGCTCATAGAATACTTGCGTAAAACGGTATTTGTACTTGAAACGGTGCTTCTACTATGTTTCGCTGATTGAGTGAGGTTACAGGAGGGCCTTAAAAATGCCGCTTAAGTGGCTTTAAAGGCCGGCAACGCAATCAATGCACGGAGTGTGACGCGGTTCTCCATGGGCGGCGGTCAATTCTTACCATAGAGGAAACCCGCTTAGATAAAAAAAATATTTTTTACCCAATATCAAATAATGTCATATGTAGGGACACACATACCTAAATCACACTTTGAATGTATACGTAAGAATAATACGAAACTCATACGAAACTCTATTTATAACACCCGCACTCATATTTCTAAAAATAGGCGTTTTTAACACTGAAAGAGTATTGTTTTGAATATGCACCATTTTATTTTATATTATTACAAAGATAATCAACGTACTTACTATCACAAGTAAAATTATCACTCGTATAGGCATATGGTAAGGCTACCATAAGTGGTTCAGCACCAGTTTTCTGCATTAAAATAAAATAAATAAATGAGACTTTAAATATTCCTGATATAATAATGCCGCAGAGTGAGAACCTCGGCTGCAAACAATAATGAGGACCCCAAAGACATGAACTATAGTTCCGCTGGTCACCCCCCTGGATTCCCTTAATCATCTGGGAGTCTCATCCGGTGGGTCATGCCACACCCCACCATTGCAACACATAGGGCCAAGTTTTATTAACGGTTCTCTTTTCTTCGGGCTATACTGGGTCCAGCTAAATCACCATACTGTATTCACAGGGTACCTTCTTCCTTCGCTTGAAGGCTCACGGTACGAACAACTCAGAACCTGTGACCACAAGTCTAAATTCTAAATACTCAATTTTTCTCTTTGATGATATGATTCACGAGATGATATCACTTTCCCCAAATCAGACAAGGATAGATTGAATCGCGTGTCCGATGGACGAATTGTGACGTATTTCAGGGTCCGCCACGTTATTTTTTTTTAAATTAATTTATACAAAAACCATTTATCGCATTTCCAAATTATTTTTTCATATTAAAGTACCACCCTTTCGGTTAGTTGTTCATTCAGTTGAGTGGCTGGCTTTGCAGTACAGTCGGTTCAATTTGAATACATTTTCTATTTATGTTCAATAGCTTATGTTTTTAGTCAATACTTTTCGCAGCACACGCAATACTAGGTATTTTTCGGGTCATCTTTCACACTCTGGGTTACATTATTGATTGATAAGGAATTGATTTTTTTTTTAAATATAATTATGCTTATATAACCTCGTTTAATGGACCAGCAGTTCCTGGGATAAGCGCTATCAAACAAACTAAATCGTTTGCTTTATAATATTAGTATTGATAAATTAATAACGAATATACTTAAACAATGTGAAAATTGATTTTTCGTTCCCCGAAATTGTGAGTTATAAGACCGATCGCTGCAAATCAAATCAATATTTGTAAATTTATTAAAATATTGTTCTTTTCAACTTAATAATACAAAGATTTTGTTTTCAGGATGTTTACAAAGCTGCCATCGTAAAGACGAATAAAAATTCAAATTATAATTTTAAAAATTATCCATCTCTTATACACGAAGCGGCTAGTTTGGTAAGTCTTATGTGGTGGCTATAAAAGTAATTTTATAATTTTTAGCGCCTGTTAAAATTTTAAAGCAAATTGTATCGCTTTTTGTACATTACGTTATTATCAGGAGGGTTATATTTTTTAAATGAAAACGAAAGGCAAACTAGCTGGAAGTTCACCTAGGATAAGCGGTTTTCGTCCCAGGGACACCCTCAGCATCTGATAAGCCGCAGGTGCGTTACCGGCCTTTTAAGGCTGGAGTAAATGAAAGAAATATGACTGTTTCATAAAAAATTGATACTTCGAACTTATTATTTAATATTTATCCTCTATTTTATACCAAAAGTCAATAAAATAATTCGGCGATTTATCTCTAGCTAAAGCTTAATTTTTTGTTTAATATTACCATATTTATGTTTTCTTTTACTGAAAATAATCTATAATATGAAAATGAATCGTTGAATTTGTTGCTAAGTGAACAACTGAGCCAATTTCGCTAATTCCTCGAAGTACGAGGACAGTTCTTAGTCAGGAAATTTTCATAAAATGCCAGCAAACGTCTAAAAATGAAACTTCTCTCTTCCCATTTAAATGAGTAATAATTAATAAAAGTAAATTTAAACTTAAATACAATTATAAATAAATAAAAAATAAATATGTACCATAATACCAAACCATACCATAAAGTTCAATGTAATTTACCATAGCATACTATTTATAATGTTCCGGAAAGCCAAAAACATAATACAACTACAAAAATAGAGAGTAATTATCGATTTTTCGTGCTGGGTGGGTCAAAATTCGCTGAGAGTTCATAATTAACCAATTACGTTGCGTAAGGGGGCAGGAAGACATCTGCTGACTGCAATAATAATAAATAAATACGGGCTGAAAGTACAAATATTACACAGAATACTCAGTGTGAAACGGTACTTGTACTGTACCGTAATGTGGCGCGGTTGTTCATGGGTGTGTTCTCTTATCGTATAGGAGACTCACGTGCTCCGTTGCCGGTAATAGAATAAATAAATAAAAAATAAACAGATTTTTTTGTGTTATTTATTTGGTCACCTAGAAACATATGTGAAGTGTACCTATTTCTTTAAATATGAGATTTTAAATACGTGTACGTCGGCCGCGCGGTGATGTAATTCTCCGCTTGCGTTCCGGTGTGCAGTGGTTGCAGCCCGTAGGGCGCAGCTGCGCAGTGTTGCCGTTTTAACGACTTCGTTGCTAGATCTAGCCGATTTTAGATGTGCTTATCTACTTTTTTTTATCGATCTAGGGACTAAAATAGATTTAGCGACTCTGTGTAAGCAAAGCTGGAGCACCCTTAATATTGTAATGAAATTAGAAGAAATGGTGTTTTTCTATATTCAAAATAATCGAATTGCCATATTCCAATGCCGAAGTATGAATGTTTCAGTCTAATAAATATTATAAGGAACAAAATGAGAAACAGGCTTGCTTTAACCACTTCAAACTATAGTCATGTTTTTAATAAAATCGGTGGAAAACTAGCAGAAGCCTCACCTAGAGCAAGCGGTCCTCCATCAATGGACACCCCTAGCCTTTGCAGAGCCGCGGGTGCGTTTCCGGCCTTTAAGGAATGTGTACGCTCTTTTCTTGAAGGTCCCCAATTCGTATTGGTTTGGATTATATACTTAAATATGCTTTAAGCATATATTAAAGATTTTAAAACGAAATTGCCATAGGTATGTCTTGCCAGATTATGTCCAAAATCAGTAAAACTTTTAAAAAACCCAAGTATGTATTTCTTTAGTGGAACCGTCAACTTCTGCTGTTAAAGTCGAAAATGGCGCGATAGATTAAAACATTTTTGCTTGTCTAGACTTATAGAGATTTATTTATTATGATTAAATACTTTTTTAAATTAATTGTACAAATATGCTTTATTCACACCTTTATTGTTACCATAGAATAATTTGAAATATTTAGCTATTTCTAGCCGAATTGTTGGTCTTTTTTTTACTTACTAATTTTTTTTTCTTCTACCTTCATTAAAATTTTGAGAGTGAAATATAGTTATGACTTTATTTATTTTATCCTTTATAACTACAATTTTACTTAATCTTTTCAGGGAGCAGATATACTTTTGCTAGATTCTCAGTATGATTCCAAGTTCGAAACAAAGGAATGTGTGATTAAAGATGAGGTAATATTTTAATCTTGAGGTTATATCTAATAAAAAGATCTCGTAGGAGGCTGGCTCGTCCGAAGTGATGGCACGGACTCACTGAATAATCCGCGTGAAACGGTACTTGTACTGTGTTTTGCTGAGTGAGTGTGGATATTACTCTCTCTCGGAAATGCCGCTTAAAATACAACCAATGCGCACACATGTCGTGTCTTCCATATGAGGCGGTGTTCTCTTAATATATAGAAGTCCCACCTTATCTGTTGTCCGCTATACCATAAAAAAGGTTTTAATAGTTTCATTTGTGTTACAGAAGATAAAAACAATTGCGAAAGCTGCAAGTGAAGCGGGAATATACGTAGCAGCTTATATTTTTGAAGAAATAAGCTGTGATATGTCAGAGGATGTTGTCAGAAGTAGTTTGATTTTCAATAGGAATGGAGATATTGTTTTTGCGTAAGTATGTGTACATACACGTGAAATGTTACTATTATTATTAGAATAGCAATATATAATAATAGAATATAAAATAATAGAATAACAATACCAACACATTCAGAATCAGTTTTCATATTTTCTATGAAAATATATCTTGGCTAAGATATACGGTCTCAAAATTAACAGAAACTTTGATGTACCGCCATCTATACGGAAGTGGTGATAACCCTAACAAAATAAAAGTAAAAACATTGAAATATTGCGTTATTTTTGGAATATTTATATAATAACAGACGCTGCTAAGAAGTCCTTTTCATCAAATAAGGAATGTATACATTTTTCTATAATTGTATGTAATATTAATTAATGTTTAATTATAATTCTAGCTATAGGAAGCCATCAGCGCAGGCAAATTGCAACGCTACGTATGCAAAGACAGGTTCATTTACAACTGATTTTGGCGTCACTTTAGGCGTGTTGATGGAAGAGGACATTATACTACAAAGTATTAGCGATGCGAGTTTAAATAACTATATAATATTAGGTGCATGGCCACACAAATCGGACGGATTACATGGTACGAAATCATTAAATTTGTAACTCCTACAAATTTAAACTGTCATTGCTGGATGTTTTCAACCCGGACTAAAACTACTGCTTTAAATACTTTACTCATCCCTAAAAGGCCGGCAACGCACCCGCGACCCATTTTCCCACGTTTCTATAAAAATAAACTGTCCTTACATCTCCTTCTTACACATATTTATTCTTGTTTTGGAGCTTTATACGGGCTTACAGAATACTAAGCGTGAAACATGTATATGTTTCACGCTTGTAAAGTACGTATGTACGTAGTACATACTTGAAACGGTATTTCTCTTGTGTTTCGCTAAGTGAGTGACGATATCGAAAGCCCTTTAAAATGTCTATTAATGGGTGTAAAAAGTTGGCAACACAACCAATGCGCGGACTGTGGCGCAGTTGTCCATGGGCGGCTGTGTTCTTTTACCATATAGGAGACTTCATTAAGCTTTATTATTCATATCCTATTATTAATTGTCATCTAAAGTTTATATATTATACATGATTTATATTTTATATTGAATTTGTAAACGATTATCTGTAAACTAATGTATTTATTGATATAATTTCAGAGTTGAATATAGAACCTTCCTGGTCTTTTGCTACCAAAAGTAACATAATTTCTGTAAATGGTATTTATGGCAATACTAAAGCTTCTACACTATCTGGCAATATTTTTATGAAGGAAATCAATAAAAATAGAAACGGTATGTATATTATTTAATATTAAAGACAAAGAAGAGTATTCTCAAAAATAAATTGCTATATCTATTTGTAATTATTTTACAGACTACCCACAATTATTGAAAAGTCAATTCGTGTTTCCGAAAAGTTGGAGTCCAAAAACCATTAGACCCTTGGATATGAAACTTGCAGCTCAAGGTCTGAAGGAAGAGCTCTGTTTTGAAGAATTTTGTTGTCAGTTCTACATTAAAACTGATAGTAAGTTTTTGCCATTCTATTTTCCTAATAGATTTAGATTCGAATTAAACTACTTGCGTAACATCTAGATCTAGATTTTTAAGACATTTCATAAACATAGTTAAATGTAGAGCAACTGCTTTTTAGAAATTTTTTTATTTTATAATTAAGCATTGAAATAAACATAAACCTATTTTTTAAAATTAATTAACAATTTAATGGCATTGCGGACAACTAAAAACTGAGTATCCTATGTGGTAAGAGAACACCGCCACCAATCACCAACCTCTGCGCCTCAATCCGCGCATTGGTTGTGTTGACAGCTTTTTACGCCCCTTAAGCCGCATTTTAAGGGCCTCCAAAATCCTCAATCACTTAGCGAAACACGCACCATTTCCAGTATAAGCATTTCACAATTTTGTGCGTCCGCATATGCTTTAGCATGGCTCTCTTAAGGGTAAGGCAGTGTCAAGACGCTCATCCAACCACTGTCTAGCCCTTTCAAAGAGCGATTGATTAATTAATTATAAATTAATTTATAACGCTTACGGTATAGCGGGCAACAGATCAGACAAGTCTCCGCTCTGGTAAGATATCACTGCAGCCCAGGGACAACCGCACCGCAATCTGCGCATTGGTTGTGGTGCTGGCTTTTTTACGGTATAATTTCACGAGCCGTATTCTTATTCACCCAGTGAAACAGTACTGTTTCACGTTGGTCCTGTGAGCCAGTAGTATCACATCGGACGAGCAATCTCAATCTTGTACCCCAGAATATGCTTCAGCGTGGCTCTCTTACTAGTAAGACAGTGTCTAGACACACTAGGTTGAGTGAATCTACCCATATTTTTAAAGCATTATTGTATAATTTATATGGAAAAATGTTTGTAGTGTTAACTAGTACTTACGTCTGTGCACAGGTATCTCATCAAACCCATATAGTTTGGTCATCAACACTGAAGTAATGAATATCGGAGATCAGATATTGTCAACTCAGAGTTGCTCTCTCGTCGCCTGCGCAGGGCCGAACAAATCTTGCACGCCGTAAGTTACCTGAAACATCAAAAGTATTCATCATTCATTTAAATAACAATTTTTATAGTTACTTGGAAGATTAAATACAATTATAATGAACACTTTTATGGGTGAAAAATTAGAAATATACCTATTCATTAAAATCATATTTTATATTATATATTTTAATAATAAATATTATTTTATATTAAATGTTATATTAATATTATATGTATAAGTTTCATTTTTCAGTTTTCAAGAACTGATTTTAAACCATATCATTGTTTTCATTTATATTGAACTTTTATTCATTTATGTTTAAGAGTGTGCATTACATAATCTCATACCAATAGATTGAGGTCGGGTTTAAAACATTGAACTCTATGTTTGCACAAATAAATTAGGTCAAGTTAAAGGTGATACTCAATTCCTCGGTTTTCTTAAATTTAACAATAATTGTCAAACTTAGGATAATAAATATGACGCATGATGTTCCTTCAGTTTAAAATATGAGATATAGAGTCCTTTAGGAATCATTATATATCAACGAAAAGGTTCATACACTACTTAATCTAAAATTAGTTGTGAATTTGTCGTCCTAAATTTAACAAAATATAAGATTTTTATTCAATTTTTCTTTCTCTGTTACAGTTTCAATAAGGATGTCTTCAAAATTGTATCCATATCTGGAAATTTCAG
>DWCF01005867.1:0-13390 GCA_018230265.1 Delias oraia
CCCATGTACAACCACTTGGGCGGCGGTATTCTCTTATCAAATAGAAGATCCGCCTGCTCCGTTGTCCGCTATACCATAAAAAAAGTTATCCAAAGTAAGTCTACCAATTCTGCTTCTATGCTATAAAAATACACGTTCGTATTAGTCTTAGGAATGTTCCATTATATGAACATGAAAAAAAATTAATTTGAATTTATAAATAATAACAAAAAAATCTACTTCTTCGAGGTGATCGACTATAGCAAAAATCATTGAATAAAAACAATATATTATAGTATATATTTATGTATTTTATTAAATTAATTGTGTATAGGCAAATTTGATATTGTATTGTAGCATATAATGAAATGGTTTCATAAAGTTAAATAAAATATTCTAAGTATGTTTTAACAGTAAATTCAGGAATTTCTTCGTTTTTCATATTTTTTATGATATAACGGACGACTGAGCAGGTGGGTCCTATATAGTCCTATATGGTAAGAGAACACCACCGCCCATGGATAACCGCGCCGTAATCAGCGTATTGGTTGCGTGTCCGGTTGTAGGTATGCCGCTCAAGCAGCATTTTTGAAGGCCTTCGAAATCCACACTCACTCATCGAAACATAGAAGTACGGTTTCAAGTACAACTACCATTTCATGCTGAATATTCTGTGAGCCCGTGGTATCACTTTGGTTAGTGTATGCTTCAGCATCTCTTTGCATTGGCCAACATATAGCCCATACAGAATCAGATATACACAAAATAATACTTAGATTATTTATAATGATATTGTGTAAATTGATCAAAATATAATATAAAAATGTCACGTACGTCGGATGCGGTAGGTGGCAAATCGCGCAGGGCGACGTCTGCCGAGTTCAGTAGTTTTCATATGCGAGTATATCTGTTGTTAATACCAACTGTTTGGTAAAATCATAAAGGATTTTAAGATGTAGCAGCAATTGTGGTCCATTGTCACGTTCTGCAAACAATGCATTGATAGGATTACCGATTAGTTTAATTTATATAAAGGTGCGTTCAATTTTTCAAATTGCTTCAATTCTAACCAGAATACACTTTTGGCTAGATATTTGTACAGAAAATATTGTAATATTTTGCACTATAATGCATGCATACCTTTAAAATTCGAACTAAAAAATATTTATGCTGTTTTTTAACAGAAATTTTAAAATATTTTGACGAAATCACAGCATAAAATAATACAATACAATCGGATAGATGTTATTCAAATACCGCCAAAAGTATTGTGAAGTATTTGTAGTAAACAAACTTTAAATAAAAATAAGGTTAATTTTCTCCTAGTAATAATTCATATATGGCTTTTTTCATGGTACAGCAGGAAATGGAGCAGACAACAATTAAATAACACAATTCGCGCTTTAGTTGTGTTACCGGCTTTTTATGATGCTTTAGCGGTATAACTTCAATGGCCTCGGATATCTTCATTCAGCGGAACACACTACAAGTATCGTTTCACACTAGTATTCTGTAATGGGTTCAGTTCGGACGAACCGGTTCAATAGTATTTGATAATTAATTAGTTAATTTATTAATTACTATAATTATTAATGCTATTGATCCTGTCTCAACACACATCAAGCTTATAAAAACATTTAATGGGTGGAAACTTTTTAATTTTTATTATTTCTCATCGATTCTTTTCAAGGATTTTGTCGTAGGACTTTGTCGTAGGATCGAAAGCTTTAAATGAGTATTGCGTTTTTGTATTTTGACGCGTTCCACATAAGGAGCGTTACGAATACATATGCAGTGAACTTCCGTAAATCGAAGCTGGGTGTGATGTATTTTGTATGAAGTACCGGATGCAGTACGGAGCGAGGATAAATCGTATACCCATCCTTAGCGAATAAATCCTATAGAATATTTTTCAAACGATTTTCACTATGAGTTATACAGTTGCTTTAAGTCGGTGAGTTAGATGTAATATTGTGTGAATTAATTTATAGTTTTTTTCTGTTATTATAAAGATAAGTTAGAAAGCTCGCCAGTGAAATAGCCATGTTGAAGCATATGTTGGTGAAAATAAATTTAGGATTTTTATATTATTTACGATCGGACGTAGTCCCTAAGTGGAAGACACTCGGTGCGGATACCTCCTCTCGCTACGCCTCTGTTTATAAGTAGCTAAACTTTTACGAACGTCCAAAGGAGAAGCAATAGGAATATCGCGTGATAAAACTAGCGAAAAACGTCACGTTCACTAAACGTATTGAATAGGAAAAGAGTTCTTTTTTATGTTATATAGGACAGCGGAGCAGGTGTGTCTCTTAGATGGTAAGAGAGCTCTGCTGTTGGTTTGTTGGTTGTGTTGCCGGATTTTTACGACAGTTAAGCGGAATTGTTATGGGCCTTCGATATCCTCACTCACACTGCGAAACAGTAGAAACACTGTTTCAAGTACTACTACTATTTTACGCTGAGTATTCTATGAGCCGTGGTATCATTTCGGACGAACTGGACCAATCAGTACGTCAGCATATGCAGCGTGGCTCTCTCATGGGTGCAGGTTTGGAGAAACAACTTACAAACAAAACAGGTTAGTAGTCGTGTTTGATGGTTATTCAAGGACACAAATATTATTCTAAGTCTTAACCTGTTTGTACGGATATAGTAAATATCAACTAATCTTTTATTCATACATTATGTCGTTATTTATTTATACATATATTTTGAGTCTCGTAGCTAAGTGGTTTAATAAGTCTACCATGAAGCGAGAGGTATCGGGTTCGAATCCCGGTCAAGGCAATTATATATTAATTTATAATTAGTTCGGTCTCTGGAAGGGCTTGACAATGATCTTTCTAGTGTCTTAATACTGTCGCTGTACCCGTGGGAAAGCCATGCTGAAGCATATGCTATCGCATTTGTTGGACCGACTCATCCGAAGTGATACCACTGTCTTACAGAATACTTTGCGTTAAATAGTAGTTGTACTTGAAACCTTGCTTCTATTGCGTTTCGCTGTGTGTGAGTGAGGATATCAGAGGCCCTTAAAAATGCCACTTAAGCTGCGTAAAAAGCCGGCAATACAACCAATACGAAGACTGTGGCGCGGTTGTCCATGGGTGGCAGTGTTCTCTTATCATATAGGAGACCCATCTACTCCGATGTCCGCTATACCATAAAAAATTTAATATGAGAAGAGTCTAAGTCCATTAGTTATTGAATTGCTGGAAGAACTGTATTGATTTTATGTAATACAAGGGTTGGTTTTGAGTACAACAGTATTTCATTTCACCACCCTCATTCCAAAGTCGGGTCGCAATAAAACAATATATTTGAGATTTATATATACGCAATATCGCGTACCCTTTCGAACAATCGAGGTGACAAAATTTTGACCAACGTAAGTTAACAAATGAAACCTTTATAATTTTAAAAATATCAGAATGTCATGATGATGAATGATTGTGGACAGACGACCTTATAAAGGTCACCGGCTGACTCTGGATGCAGGTCACCTCCGACAGGTATGCATGGAGGTCCAAGGGGGGTGCCACCAGGCCCAGTGTTATCTTACCATAGAGGAGACCCACCTCCGTTGTCCGCTATAGAATAAAAAAAGAAAAAAATATGTTAAATTATTGAAATCATGAGAAAGTAAACAACATTTTCATATTACAAGAGCATTGATTGGCAAATTTTCTATCATTTCATTCTTAAATAATTATATTTTACAACTTCTGTAGTAGGTATCATAAATATATATTTCTTTTATTACAATAATTAAAAATATTAAATTAGTTTTGCATTATAATCGTAAACAAAAACTATTTTATATCTATAGTTTCTGTTAATTTAATATTATTTTCACATAGTTTTTATAGGAAAACATTGTAAATTTTCTTCCTCGTTAATAACTTTCTTAACAGGTTTATAATTATTTTTAAACTCCATAGTTTATAAATACATTATCATTTTACACTAACATTTTTATATTTTTATTTAGGAAATAACATATCTATGCTTGGAGTTTTAATTAAAATTTACAAACTTAACAAATTTAAAAACGAACAATGTATTCAGATATTTTAGGCTATTCTTTGAATAAATTCATTCGTCTTTTTCATGTTATAGTGGACAATTGAGTAGGTGGGTCTTCTATATGGAGAACACCGCCCCCATGAACAACTGCGCCATAGTGCGCGTATTTGTTGTGTTACCGGCTTTTTACTCCGTTTAAGCAGCATTTTTAAAGGGTATTCGATATTCTCACTAATTACGCGAAACAGAGTACAGTAGAAGCACCATTTTAAGGACAACTATTATTTCACGCTGAGTATTCTGTGAGCCCGTGGTAATTTTAATTATAATGCTTGAAATTTTAATTATAATTGGCTTATAATTTAATTATAAAATTAAATATCAAATTTAAAAACTACCAATTTTCCAGCATTTTAGACTATTCGCTGAATAAAATCGTTCGTCTATATCGAAAACATTATTTCCAATGAAAGTTGGAGTAATCAAAGGTCTAGAGATCTATCCCTCATCATTATTGTCGAGTGCGTTGTACACCCCGCTCCTTCAACACGTTGTAATTATTTGTGAAAGTTTTCGTTAGGCTTTCCGACCAGTTGAAATATAGTACTATACTTCCAGTAGACTACAAACGACGCCCAAAGATTATTATTATGGTATAGTGGACGACAGATCTATATATATATTAGTAGGATCACACCACCACCCATGGATAACCGCGCCACAGTGTGAGTATTAGTTGTGTTGCCGGCTTTTACGTCATTCAAGCGGCATTTTAAGGGCCTCTGATATCCTCACTCACTAAATTAAATACAGTAGAAGTACCGTTCAAGTACAACCACCGTTTCACGATGAGTATTCTGGGAGCCCATGGTGTCTTCGGACGAGCCGGCCTAATTTGTGCGCCAGCATATACTTCAGCATGGCTCTCCCACAGGTGAAAAGTGATAACACTATTTGTATTGTAAAAACAGATAATTAAGTATTTTGTAAATTAATTTATAAATTTACCAAACATTATATTTAAGTTATATATAGATATAATAAGTCAAGTCTTTTTTTAAATTACTTAGGTGTCCAAATATAAATCCCGGCTTTATCAGAGACTACGGTAAAGTTCTTTTGTCATATAATTTTTAATACTTAAGTATTGAACGCTTTTACAGAAACATTTTTTTTATAAATATTAGAACAGTTATGTGACGTAACTAACAGTAAGGCATATAATGTTGTACAATTTTTTGAGAAAATTATATTTTCTGCATAGTTTCAGTACACACGCGATGTAAGAAACTTGTATGTCATATTTTACACCTTGGATTACATTATTGGCGTTTTTATAAGAAAACCCAAACTTAAAAATTGATATAATATATTCCTAGTTCACTAATATTGTTTGGCATTCCAACGGTGAAAGATTTTTGAAATACGTAGAGTAACTTAAGACTTCCCGAAAGGTACATAAGTCTGAAGTTATATAAGCGAAGGTATAAGAAATATTAGGCGTGTCACATCCAGTCAAATCTATTCTCTTTAATAAATAAAAATGTTATTATAAAGCTTCTAATGGAGGTAGCACCTAGCAATGCAGCGAGGGTCGGCCGTCAAAGACCTTTTGTGTCGTGTTTACAATTAAGCGCATCTCGTCGTATTCCTTGGACTAAATTTAATGTACATTTTATGCAAGGTAGCAATTAGTGTCACTAATTGCTTAGTGAGGGTTTCATACAAAATATTTAGTTATGCCGTTTCCAAGACTCTAAATTTTTAAGAGGCAAGACGCAGCGCAAGGATTTCTAAATGAAGTGCTGCAAAGATTTCCAAGTAACCAGAAGAAATACTTGACAGTAATTACGCCAGACGAATATAATTTAAAAATCTTGACTTAACCCTGAATTCTAAGCTAGTTAAAGCAAATCACTTGTCTAAATTCTTCAGTCTACCTCTTGAGATATTTTATTTAGTTCAAAGCATGGAAACGTAATTAGGACAAGCTTTTACAGATGTAAATAAATTTTACGTCTATGAAACAGAGCATTGCTGTTGCTTTTTTTAATCAAAATGCTTCTAAGTCATAGCTCGATATTAGCCCATTTTATACAGAAAATGTTTGTAGATGCCACTTCATTTCAATTCGTAGTAATATAAATAAAACTGCGACGTATGCATAACATAGAGCTTGAGATAAATATACTAAGCTAAAGCTAAGATAAATGCAAATTATCATGCAATTTGATGTCTATAAAGCCACAAAATAACTAATTAATTACCACCAGAAGTATGTAAATTGTAAAAGGGATTACCTCACTCGGGTATTAAGTATTAAGGTGAAGTCGAATTTTCAACTAGCAGACGTTCGGATATAAAATATGCATGTCACATTCAACTTTGTGCAAGTTGCCATCGCTTTAATTACATGCCAGCACTCTAAGGGAACTCTTACAACTGATCTATTAAAGCTTAATTAGTTGTCTGATAAGTTGTGATATCTTCACTGACACTATGACAGTGTGCTGCGTCTTTAATAATTATTTTGAACTACGTACTTTCATATTGAAACCATAAGGATTACACACTTAACAATCCCAAAAGGATGTGGTCACCACTGACAGCTGACAGTTGACAACTAAAAACTATGTATAATTCTCTTTTTTAAATGTTTAAACCTTATTTTAAATTAAAATATGTCAAATTACATATAATTTATTGTGTATATGTATTGAAAACCTTAAAAATACAGCATGCACTTTAAAAACTATACATTTTTCTACGCTTAAATAATTATGAGATCTAGTTAACGTCGTATAATAAATGAAATTTAATATTGACGGTAATTTCTTATCTATTTGAAGGTAAAATAAATTGGAGAACCATGCTGAAGCATATACTGACGCACTAATTAGGCCAGCTCGTCCAAGGTGATACCACGGGCTCACAGAATACTCAGCGTGAAACGGTGCTTGTGCTGTGTTTCGCAGAGTGAGTTAGGCTATCGGAGGCCCTTAAGAGTGCCGCTAAAGTGGCGTAAAAAGCTGGCGAGACAACCAATGCGCGGACTGTGGCGCCGGTGTTCATGGCCGGCGGTTTTCTCTTACCATATAAAAGACCCACCTGCTCCATTGTCCGCTATACTATAATACAATAAAAAAAATTGTTATAAGATATAAAACTACGATCGTTTTATCCAATTTCTTTAATATTGGACTATATTTTAGAGAGTAAATGCAAAGGAAATTCTAGATGCAGTGTCAGTGCTTGGAACCGAAACATGCAGCTTTCTAATGCACTTAAGAATTGTATATGAGCTCTCGAACTTTGAATTCGAAGAAAAGGATTTAAACATAACACATTTATGCACTTTGAAGTAAGATTGCTTATTATAATACCTGCATATCAGTCGTGCCTTTGTGAGGTACTTTCGTGCATAAAGTTAACTTCTATTACCCATGTAGCATACGAAATTCGTCTCATTCGCGGAAATATTATTTTATTTTTGTTATATTGCGAATAATTGTGTATGCAGTTTGACTAAAGGATCACAGTCACCCATAGACAACCGCCCAACTAGCCAAATTTATACTTCAGCACGGGTTTGCCATGGAAAATATACTGTTAGTACATTGACTCAGTTACTGATAAGACCCTCGAAAGAGCAAATAAAATTTACGAAGTAAATTTTAAATTCTATTTAGGCCGGAGATCAACGAGTATTTTTTTATTGGTTTTTATCAATCAATTAAATATTTATCATAACAAAATAAATAATTTATTTATTTCTAAATTAACGTACTATTCACGAACACTTCTAAATTTGGTTTAACATACACAGAATTACATCAAAACTCCCAGAACAGTTTCTGGGATATGAGAATTTTAATAAGATTCAACCTTGATATCTCTTTGTCAGGTAATCAAAACTCTTCTCTTTAAACAGTTCTATGTTACTGTAAGTATTATAATAATTTTTATAAAGAAATAGTGTTTATTTTGTAAGTAATGATGAAGATCAAAAATATTTTTAAAGGTACTTGAAAAATAAAATGCAAATTAGCTCAATTAACAGTAGTAAATAGGAGAAAAGGTATTTCCATAATATGGAGGGTTCCCCTAAGTTAACGAGGTCCTAGGTCTTTTCTTAGTTAGGTTTTAAGGGGCTCATATGAAGGGGAGTCTCAAGGGTGAGGGGAACTAGAATAGGGTCTCATTGCAAGGATAATTTGAAAAAACTGGTGTTTATGGGTAAATTAAAGCGCTGGCTAGATTAAAGAACTTTTGAAATACCTAGTATAAATTATATATTTATAAGAATGTACAGCATGCAGTATAGACAGACTTTATTTAGTATTTATCATATTATCGGTTACAGTAAAAAATATATAGACATCTTTAAAATGACATATACTGCTCATTCTGGAAATCTCAGTACATATACTATTCCAAGCTGAAACTACTACAATTATTATTATATTTTCTGAGCCTGTGGTATCGTTCGAGACGATCTGCCTCATTCATGCCGGCAGCATAAGCTTCGGCATGCCTCTTTCACGATTAGAGAACAATTATTAACTTACAAACACCGATACAAATATATTTTTATAATTTCATTAGCGTTACGGCTTATTTTTATTTTATGAGCAATTTGGTAAGATTCTTCCTTGATGGGAACTCCGCTACTCGTGGACGACAACCTCACAATTCCTACTTCGGTTGAATTGTCGGCTTTTTACACCGCTTAATTGGTATACCAATTAAGCGGTATAAATACCTTATAAGGTAATCTGCGTCAGATAGCCTCCTTAACTCAGCACCTATTAATGCGTCAGCATGTCTCCTCCACGAGTAAGACAGCGTTATAACACTGTCCGTTTGTTATTCACCAAAGACTGAATAAATTTACAAAATATATTATAAAATATTCATACCGGTTTGAACCCAGTGCTCATGACGTCACAGTAACTTAACTACTCCGCCACGAATCTATTATAGTTCATAAGGGCTGACACCGAATAACGTATGATTATAATTAAGGTATTCAGAATTGGAGGAAGAAATTTTAATAGAAACACTGACCGGTCAGTGCAGAAATGCCAACCCCGGATTCTCCGGATACCGTCGACTCTAGGGAATACACGTTTTAATTGCACCATAATTGTTCTAGCGAAAATTACACAGTAAAAACCTTATTTACGCTTCCTCTGAGATATAATGAGGCTGCTGTCGAGTAATTAAGGCACTATAAGATAATGTAAATGCATTTTGTGACAGAATCTTTTTTGTTTACATTTATGAATCAGATTTTTAAACGGATGAAACTCAAATAGACATACAGTGAAATGATTTTTCTTTTTAACTTAGTAAAAAAAATAGAAATGTATTTTTTGTGAATCACTTAAGAATGAATGTCAAAGCAGATATATTTAGGTACGAAAGATTTAGAGCATTAATAAATACAGATTAAGAAATAGTTTGATGAATATTACAGTTTTCAAGAATATTTTATGTAATTTTTGAATCGCCATCTAAATATTCAAGAAGAAAATATTTAGGTAGGTACAATATGTAGTTAAATACATTATTCACTGTGAAATGTACATATAAAGTGCTAATAAAATTTCAAGAAAGCTATTTACTTCTCTCAAATGATTCAATATCGACACTATTTCCCATATGAAATCCAAGTCTTTGCAGGCACATATGCATATGCAGTCAAAGAAAACTTTATTCGCTTGCAACGCGAAAGACGTAGTAAGACAACTAAGCTGTTATATGGCTAGAAATACTGCCAGGTGTGGAGTGGAAGTCAGAAACGATTCAATATTTTCATATTTTTATATGCACTCAAGCTTATTAAGAAATTTAGTTTTTATATTACATTTTTTTAAATTTTATTGATAATTGTGGCAAACGAGTAGGGTCACCCAGGTTAAGTGGATCTCCGCCCATGAACACTTTTAGCCCTAGCATATTCGCAGGTGCGTTGCCGGCCTTTAAGGGGTAGGTACGCTCTTTTTCTGAAGCAGTTTAGCGAGTTTCTGTTTGTAAAATGTAAAATTGGTGCAGTTTTAAGCATAAACTGTTTGGCGGTGTGCATATTTACACAATGAAACATGACTAATTTTATATGGCTAAAGCTCTAAAAACCACAGTAAAATTACCACCACTTTAATTGGGGAAAATATGAGGAAATCCGGCTTTAAAGGGGAGTACCACAAAGCCGGTTACCAAAAAAAGTAACGCAATCAATTAATTTTGATGAAAGATTTTGTTGCAAAGCTGACATATTCGATAGGGATTTCAGGTTCATTCATGGAAATATGTACATTTCTTCATGTACTTCTCTTTTTTAGTAATAATTTCGGTTTAAAAATATCTTTAAATTGGTCCTACCAAGAAATATCTTTGTTATTTTTAAAAATGTTGTGTATTTTCTATTGTATGGTAATTTTGTTTCATATGTAGTCAATTGTGTAATAGATATAAATCTTTGGTTTTAATTGTAGTTTAAAAATCTGAATTATAGCTCCTTGTAACTGTAGTTTAAAAAACGAAGCCCAAAGAAGGGCTTTTAATCCAAGCTGAAACTTCATCTTAGACCAAACAGCAAGACTTGAGGCACAAGGTTCCTAGAGCAACCGCAGATATTCAGACTAAGCGTTTTATCGTTCATTCGCAGTTAGAATCGTATTTGACGTCGTGACTTCACAGCGAGACAACTCATAATAAATATCCGACACGGTGCGAGAATTCTATTCATGCGATTGTAAATACCCTAGGATTTATTTTGAGGGGATGTCGTTAGGAAATAGGATGTTTTCTGTTGTAATTTTTCACTTCCTCGCAAAGTTCCGTGTGACTTTTCTAGAAGTTATATATTGTCTACCGATTTGAAGTAGAACTTCTATAGGCGCGCTCGGCGCTGGGAGTAAATGGAAAATTTGTCCTAAATTGCGTCAACGTGAAAATCCGAATGGGACAGTAGATTTTAAACTTTCAGTTAAGTGTTTTACAAATAAACAGTGTTAACAAACAATATTAGCTATGTATTATTTTTGTGTAATAGATGAAAAGTTAAATATATATAAGTATTAACATATACTCCTCTCTTCGATTTCATAATTAAGTTTTACGCAGAAATAAAATTTTATAAAATAAAAATAAAGGAACAACTTACTGATTTGTCCCAACATCAGTGAATTATTATCGTGACGTCTATCCTCCACGTGAAATGGTACTTGTACTGTGTTTCGCTGAGTGAGTGAAGATGTCAGAGGCCCTTTAAAATGCCGCTTAAATGACATGAAAAGCCGGCAACACAACCAATGCACGGATTGTGGCGCGGTTTTCTATGGGCGGCGGAGTTCTCTTACCATATAGGAGACCCACCTGCTCCGTTGTACGCTATATTATATAAAAAATCCCAATCAGTTTTATTTTGGTCATGTGATTAACCACGCACCTTCTTTTTGTGTGATTCGGTTATTACAACATATGATGAATAATGTTGCGATTGATATGTTAATAAAAACAAATTCTTGGAATCATGTCATAGACCTGTTTGTAATATATATTTTTTATGAAACGGCGAATAAAGACCTTTAATTTTTTGTTGAAATTTAGATAAAAATGTTACTATTACTTCTTATTAAATATTTAATAAATCATTTTTATTAAATATTATTTAATTTGGACTTAATAAGTGATGTAAACGTAAAAATTGAAAGTGGGTAACTCTATTCAGACTTTATTGCCGAATCTTGAGACTAAGTGTTGTAAGAAACTTGTCCTTTCTTCATTCAATTAAAAATTTAATCATTTATCATATTAATAACTTTATCCTTTGTATTTTTAATTTTATATTTACTATAGACAATAATATTCGGTTAATTTAAATGAACTGTTCAGTGTATTGGGCAATGAAAGACAAAATAAGGCCACAACTATATGTCACTCACCGAAATTTATTGAAATTAATAAAAAACAGAAAATTAGAATTGCGGAAAATAAATTATAAAGCAAAAGCAAAGCAGGAACAGTTTGATAACATGCAAAATTAATTCAATCTTAAAAAATAAAGCTAGAAGTTTATGCGCGTTAGTCGAAAGGACACCGCGCGGCTGACTCATGCGCAATAATAATTGCTCGACCTCCACCGCGACTTACAACTGCCGACTAATGGTTATTAGCGACGACTTCACTCCTCTCTCATCCCTTAAAAACAGACGGGACCAAAATACATCTTACCCGATCCGGACGATCCCATCACCAATAGCTACCATCGAGCTGATAGCGTCCCGATAGGAAAATAACATAAACTTAGATGGTAGGGACCGCGACAACAACTGCCTTCGCCGGAGATGAAGACGTGTGATTTTTGTCGTTGATCACGTCGCCGGATTCACACCGGTGAGCTTCCGGCTGGCTGCTCAGGCGGACCTTGATCCGCGACGTCCCAAGCTGAGGTTCGTGTGTCATAGTAGGCGCCCTCGCGCTAGTCGCGCACAAAAATTAAAGCCAAGGCGAGCCTAAGGCTCACCCCAAAGACCGTGTTAAGCTGTAAAGGTCGTATGGCCGGCAGCAGATAGCCCTTTCAAAAAAAATATTGAAATAGGTACACTACATAGTTAAATAAGATTACATTTTGTCACAGTGCTTGTGTTTTTTAAATAAAATAAGCGTAACTATCCCTTAAAAAGCCAGCCACAAACCCACGGCTCTGTTGGGCCGGCGTTATTCTTTAGCTTTAAGGCGTGAAATTGTAGTTGTACTCGAAATGGCACTTCTACTGTGTTTTCTGAGTGAGTGAGGATATAGGAAGCCCTTAAAAATGCCAACCAAGGCAACACAACTCCTTTTGTCTCCCAATTTCATATAAAATAATGATAATGGGAAAGAAATTCAGAAATGGTAATTGGAAGGGTCAAATATTTATTTTGAACTAATAAGGCCATTACATAGTTTATATATTCGTCAAAATTATCCATTCTTTGTAGCGTAGTAGTGTGGTGAAACAAAGCTTAGGTACATTTGAAAGCGAATAACAAAATATGCAAGAGCTCACCACAGAGAATGGTCAGATGATATTTTCGCACGTGACCACAAAGCTCCAACGCTTTGTTTAGTGACCACATGATTTTAGAGGAATGTGCCGGACTGCTATCATGTTAAGTTAAAAGGATTTCCTTGACGGCTACGAATGCCCCGAATGCTGTGGTTCATATAATTGTGGTTATGTTAATAAATCAAAGGGAATATTATATTTTTAATTTCTTTTCATTTAAAGACGTGTAGCCGTCCAATAACATCGAGTAATCAAAGGAAATGTATTTGTAATCACTAAAAATTCATGTCAAATTTGTCCACGAAATATATTATCTCGGCCGACCGG
>DWCF01005868.1:0-13386 GCA_018230265.1 Delias oraia
CTAAAAATGTTTTTCCTTATAACTATCAAAATAATTGACTCACAATACAGCAAAAATAATATTCAAATATTATAAAAAATAATATTTGACATAATAGTGAAAGCTTTTTCATAGCATAAAGCTTTCCAAAATAGTAACTTTTTAAAATTAATTTTGAGATTCCTCTAAATACACGTAAAATGTATAACTAAAGCCGAGAAAAATGAGCATCAAAATCGGAATAGTTCTTTAAAAACAGCGATCGGGTATCGATTTACAAGGATGTTGTGATGGTCAAATTGTAACAGCGTTTCAGTTGAATGTGTGACAACAGTGGTCCGATTCGTATTGCAAGTGTAAACACGATTTGTTTAGAAAATTTGCGGCAGTCCAAATTGCAATTAGAAAGTCGGAAAAGCATTTGGCATTTTCGAAGGTAGTTTATACACTGTTTAATTGCATATTTATTGGAAACACATTGTTACTGTACACTGTAAGAAAGGAATGGGAGGTCGGAATCGAATAAGTCAAAAGACTTTTTAAATCAGCCTTGAATATGAAGTAATTTATTTTGTTAACACTTGCTTAACACCAAGGTACAAATAAAAATCTTTTATAGAGACGGCATTTAATTTTTTCTTAAAAGAAAGTAACACTCATTGTGACGTAACTATAACAGTTAGATATCCTGTATATGCTGTGGAGATATTTTTTCGTAGATAATTCTGCTAAGTATAATCAATATTTTTTCTCAGCGAATGCGAAGTAAAGAATTTTTAAATAATTTTTTTACACTTTAGGTTACATTTTTATAAGAATATCTAACTTTTAAACTTTTTACTTTAAAAAAATATAATACCCATAGCGTATGTTCACCTAAGATAATTTACATTGTAATGGTACCTAACGGAAAAAGATTTTTCAAAACTCTCTAATAACTTTAATGCGTATTCAATTCAGGTAAAAAACATATCTTCCAGTTATCAAGACTAAACTGCTGTTATGTCTATAGTTTAAATTAGCTTATCTTTATGTATATTCCTACAGTGAAAGTATAAGAAAGGTGGCGATACATTTTAACGTGAAATTGCACTTCTCAATTTTCCGTTATTATATGAATTGGATTACTATTAGATAATACTATAAGATCAAATCAATATCAATTTGATTTAATCATACTATTGATTCATAGCACACAGATAAGACAAATATTTAATTAATCAAGCATTTAATTAAACACGATTTACAAATTTGATAATTGTATTTCGCTGTTTAAACAGGATTCATTGTACCTACAAGTTCACTTGGTCGTATGACCGTCAAGGTTAATCGATCAAGTGAAATCATACAAATAAGAGCTTAAAATAAAGTGTGTAATAACTAGAATGTATCTGCTTCTATAGAGTTATCATTTGTTAATAATTATATTAAAAAGTATAATAATCCGACATTCACATCGATTCCGTCGCTTCAATAACATAGAAAATGAACGACGCGCGCGTTGCATACCGAGTGTCTTCCGTAGCGTCCTTGACGTGTTGAGTATTAGGTATAGGTACCGAATATTTCACCAAGGAGCTAAACTAGAGCAGAGAGAAACTATGGTAATAATTTACTTTGCTTACGGGTTTTTAATACAGTCCATTGAATAAGCAACCAGATATTTAATGTGGTTATTTATTACATAAAAAATATATTGACTATATCAATCTTTACTAATATGTACCTTTGAAGTAATGTGTAAATATGTTAAATTAACAATGTAATCTTTAATTGGTTTTAAATTTTAGATATATACAAACTGTCTCGGAAACGGTGCAAGTTAACACGGGCTTACAGAATACTCATCATGAAACGATGCTTCTACTGTGTTTCGCAGAGTGAATGAGGAAATCAGATGCCCTTAAAAATGCCATTTAAGCGGCGTAAAAAAGCCGAAAACACAGCTACTGCGCGGACTGTGGCGCAGTTGTTTATAGGCGGCGGTGTTCTCTTACCATGTTCCTACATTGCCACCCACCTGGACCCACCTGCTCCATTGTTCACTATAGAATAATAAAAAAAACTCCGTTATTAAAAAGTATAGGATAGTGTTTAAAAAAATTAAATACAAAAATTAAATAAAAATTAGCGGTGGTTAATCCTTATCACTCAGGCGTATAAAAAATTATAGTAGCCGATTCTCAGGCTTACTGAATATGCTTGAAAATTTTCATAAGAATAGGTCAAACCGTTTTGGAGGAGTACGGAAACCAACATTGCGACACGAGAAGTTTATATATTAGATGCATATAAGTCGTAATCACATTATACCATAATAAAAATTTAAGATTACTTGACGACAATGTTAACATAATTTAATTTTCTGTAAGACATTGTGATACAATTTCATTATAACATTTTACGAGTTACTCTTCTAAAGCTTTTAAATTGGTCTAAGTATTTGTTTTATAAGGTATGCTCCATTAGTACCACATTTATTTTATTTTCTCATACAGTGAGATCTACATACTAACGTCATGGATTAAATGGGATTACGAGTAGTTTCAACTCCACCCAGTATAGCAGGTATTAGTTTCATAATATATGCAGAGGATAAATACTGTTTCCAGCTACTTTGTACCTGTCTGTCACCATGGCACGCTTCGCATAAAGTTAAAATTTCCCTTGTACGCTCAACGGTCGTAGAGGACTAGAAACTCTATTTCAACTTATAATTGAGTAACAAGTGCTATGTAAGGCCAGACGTGAGTCGCGTCCCTTTATTTATTAGCTATCAGCTTACAATTTGTCGTCACGATACTTTGACACCTCAAAGCATCGTGACGACAAATTAAAATAAATTAATAAGATAGATTATTAATATAATAATAAGATGACACGATAGATAGATTAATAAGATAATAAGACGACAAATAAATCTTGTTAAATAAAATAAAATAAATCTTGTTATCTACCGATAACAAGATTTATTTTTTATTGTTATTTGCAACAGAATTAAGATTAAACAAGAAAATATTGTTTCGAGGGAATTTATAATTTTACAATTTTAGCATTTCCTCGAAAATCATCATTAGAGAATCGTACTTTTATATTTATTTTATTATAAAGTCCGTACTTGCTATCCAACTACGCTACGAATACAATATATGTGTTTTGTAGGTATGCAAAGTTCTGTTTTCTTTTCATATAGCATGCTACACTGTTGTATGTACACGCGTCAGCACAGCCAAAGGCATCGACCTCAAAATTACTAGATTTGAACATGCAACTTTCTAATATGATATAGACTACTTTTTACTCAGGAATAACAAAATCTAGTGTATTCATAATATATTACAATACATTTATTCACTACAAAAAAGTTACATGTTATTACATTTATTTATATTAATCATATATATTTATTTGTTCTACACAAAGTTGGAAACAACTGGAAGTTTGAACTCCTAAAACTACAGCTACCGCTTCACTCTGCACTTAAATATAGGAAACTGCATTATTTACCGCCTTGGGCAGTCTGCCGAAGACCGCGGGATCCATAATATATACCGACCGCTCGGTTTTTTTCAGGTAGTGTTTGGGCACAACTAATTGATACCGCAATCTGTCACTACACAACGGGCTTTATTGGGGTATCGTTGCTGGTATTATTTCAGGTTCGAATAAAATATTCAATATAAAGAAATCCGTCCAATGAAACTGAAAACAACTGAACTGAAGTAAACTGAAAAGAAAACATTTTGAAATGTTTTTGTTATAGAATAAAATAGTGAAATTTTCTTATGACTACAAACGTAACGAGAAATTGTAAACATGCACCAGCGAAATAAACTACGTACGTCCCGAATTGCGTTAACTCACGGGATTGCCGGCGTTTCAATTTACATGCTACGGCTAATTTGCCGCCGCTTCACTCACACCCCTGTATTCGTTTAAATCGTGTTACAAATTAGTATGGATGGAACGGCAAACGTCATTTCCTTCGCTAACAGGGGACTCATTTTCAATCATACAGTATTTAAACCAGGCAATAGTAATAAGCTTGAAAAACCAAAAATCTCTGTACAATTCTAATGGTTTCGTTTAGTTAAATTAATAATGAATTGGAGTCCCTTTTGTATTTAATAATATTAAATTAAACGTCCTTCATACACCACGAGAAAACGTATTTAATTAATATTTATTAAGCATCAAAGTTAACTTGTCGCTGTCTTTATATCAATTTACATTATAATAAGCCCGGAATATAATTTGAGATCTTAATTAAATAACGGAAACTCATAATCATAGACTAGTAAAAGATAAATAAATAAAATAAAATGTTACTAGCGCCTTTCTAATATTACTCATATAACTAAGATTTAGTTAAATGTTTGTCATTCCAGCATACATGTAATCTATTCACTAAGAGCGAGGGCTATCTACATACGTTGATCCGCAAATCGGAAGATATATCAATGAATCAGTCAGATTGCGGCTGTCCTGTCATATGTTCTACTTGGCTCTTAATTTGATTCATTAATCCTATAATAAAGCATAAACGCAATAATCACATGCTAACGTGTATCGATTAAAAAATTGGCTGAAAAGCGATATAACATAACTATTCTAATATTTTTATTACTATATTTTATCTTACACAACATCAAATTTCAAACACTATGTAGTTAATTATTTAAGCTTGTTAAAAAAACAAAAATTAATTTATGGAAGACATCAAAAATAACTACTTTTTATTAAGCGTAACTGATATGTAACATTATTAATTTTTTTATACTATTGGTGGAAAACTAGCAGTAGGCTCACCTGGGGCAAGCGGTTTTCCGCCCATGGACACCCCCAGCCCTTGCAAAGCCGCGGGGGCGTTGCCGGCCTTTATGCCATTTGAATGACATGAATGGAAAAGATTGGGAGAAGACCTTTATCTAAACGGCAAAAAGATCTTTAGAAAAAAAGCAATAACTATTATTTTAATTTTATAATATTTGTATAAATACTCTTTTGAAATAAGCAAGTAAGCTAAAAAACCATCACTTTATAGAAATTAAATTAAATTCAATCAAATAGATAAACAAATATTTTAAGTTGAGAAAAGCACTGTCAATCTACATGTAAAGTGAAGGCTTCCACTTTCCAAGTTCCCATTATCTGCTTTGTTTACACTTTACGACTAAGGCTTTGAAACGTCTACAGATCACAATAATTGCTTGAGAGGATAATCTATACAGAGTGTCATTTTATTGTTGATAATAAAACCTAATAGAAAGGAAGGTGTAACTGAAATCTTGGTCCTTTTACGATTGTCGCTCCTGTGTCCCAAATACTTTTATTTGTAACTTTATACCTGTCTGTTTTATTTTCCCAGTAGATCTTGTGAGGAAGAAATAAGAAAACGTACGTACGCATTTAAAAGCTTATGACAGTTCGTGAAGGGTTCTTTTGAGAGAGATTTATAACTTTTTAAGATTGAATTAAAATATACATTTTAGCATTATTATTTTATACGTCCTGACTATTGTGCTTTTATATCTTTTTTCTGGAAAACATATAGTAAGTTATCTGGCCTGATGTAGTAACATTGACGGAGTTTCTATGCATTGATGATGAATTTTAACTCTTTGGTGAAATCATTACATTTTTAAAAGATGTAGTATTGTTCCATGGCAGGAATCTACTATAGCTGTATTAAAATCCTTATTTTATTGCTTTCATAATTGCAGCAAAATAATAGATGTATAAAGGCGCATACTTAGGTAAAATAAAATTGACATTATCATTATATAAAAGAAAGAATAGCAATAAAAATACCCTCTTAACGAAAAATATTATTTACTGGAGTAATATCAAGTCCATTCGGTTGGAATAAATTTTTGCGAGATGATTTTATTTCTTGAGTCCCAAGCCATTTTAATATTCCTTAAAATCTTTTATTGTATATATGTTTGATTTATAGTTAAAAAATCAACAGAAGCTGAATTTTTATTTGTTTAGTTTAATTTCTTTACTACAAACGCAATTATGTAAGACTACATTCCTTTGATTTAGATTGATTATTAAGATAGACTTAAGAAGAGTAATGTAAATTTTGTTATAAACCTTTAATATACAATACTCTCTGAAAACGATCCATTCTTTGTCTGTATTGCCACTCGATCTTTTATGGGTCGGCCATCTCACTTTCAGACCAAAATAAACACATTTTTATTCCGATCTCATGCTAATAAAATGTAAATTGGCCTTTTCGGGTTTGAGTTTACCTATTTTTAACAAATGTTTTCCATAGAATATTATTTGAGGTGTTTAACAATAGCGTTGTTTGAAATATATCGGGTTACAGGACTTTGGTATTGTTTAATTCATTAGTGTGCGGAGAAGCCACAAACGGTCAGGTCGGCGGCGTTAGGATAGTAATTTGTACGATTGTTTCGAATTAGGTGTGTCTATTGTCTATTATTTAGCGTTATTGTTCAATACGCAGTTATAATTTGAATTTCGGATTTAACAATAAATACAATAATAAACAATTATATTTAAAGACGGTAATAAAAAAAAATCAATTAAAAATTTCATATTGTTAAATTTAATAGGTGTGAAAAAAATTCCACTTTAATGAAGTATCTGAATGTTGCGTTGGAAAATCGGTTACGAATCCAATGAAAACAAATATTTTTTTCTCCAAAGAATTTATTTATACAACTAGTCATACAGCATATTTTTGGACAAACGGATTTCGAAATTTCACATGAAAAAGTTACCAAATACACGTTGTTAAAAGTTAGTATCTATACTAAATTTCTCATTCGACGCACCTACCACAATAGTCAATTAAAAATTTCATATTCAATTAAAAATTGTACCGTAAAATAATTATCTTCTAAATTTACTAATGTAATTAATACCAATCGTTTTTGTAATGTAGGATTTGTATTATTTTGATTTAGATGTGCCGATTTTGAGTAAGTAATTGCTTTTTTTTGAATGTTTGCTATTTGTGCGTTGTTATTGTAATTTTTAATTTTTAGATATTTAGACACACGGAGAATTTCCATTTCCTGAAGATCCTCCTAATGTAAGCCATCTCTTTGATGCCAGAGTCTTCGCAACTGATGTTCTAAGAAAATAACTAGTCTCCACGGGCTATTTATTCCGTGATATAGTGCTGGTTCTCCCAAATCGGGAGCCATTTTGAAGATTGCGCAGATCGCTCGCCTGCACAGTTGGCGTCGTCTACAAATGGCATAATAAACTGCTCATAGGGTTTTTGCTTACAGCTTTTTGCTTCAGCGTAATAGCTTACCAGTTAAGCGAACCCGAATAGAACTGCTGTATCTAAAGCGGCTCCCCAAGCTCTTTAAAATCATAATTTCTATATACATTCAATTGATATTTGGTAAGGGATCTATTTGTATCTATCTCTATATTATTTCTATATATTATACGTCTCCCGTGAGATTGCTTACATACTAATAAGTCCCGACAGGGCCTGCATGAATTATTAGTTTACTATGTCGCTGCGTGACGATTGAGCGTCATTTAAACTCGACAACATAACCAGTGGTTCAGCGGTTGTTCATGGCGGTGGGGTCTATTACCATCAGGGAACCCACTTGCCCCATTATGCGCTATGTAATAATAATATGAATTATTTAAGATGAAACATGAACTCGTGAACAAATTCTCTTATTGTGAGTTTAATGAAGCAGTTCTGTAATTTATTATGCACAATACTAAACCTTTGAGTTACCTTACTTTTATATAAACAACTACACTTATACATTATTCGTTTCTCTTTCATGAATCTCCATTTAGAGGTATTTCATCTCTGAATAGGCTCGTTAGTCAGAAGTATACGAACTCTGGTCGTTATGGCTTATTCAAGATAGGACGCGTGTGTTCGGAAAAAATGAAGTAATTTTTCATTTGACTAAAGTCAGACTACTTGAGATATACCTACTCATATGTGTAAAAATCTTCTAGAACATTAAATAACTAGGTTTTATGTAAATTGCCCCAACGCAATGCCTACTGCTATCTTCTACTGTCAATATATTTGATTTACAGTAAAAATATAATTGAAATAAATTTAAATTAAATTCTTTCTGTGTTTGAAAATTAACGTATTAGATTTATGTACCCATGATTATCTTATTTTTTAGGAGATGACACGAGGTACAAGTTTCAATAATATACCTACTATCGCAGTGTCATTTGTACCCATTGAATGTTTTATATTTTTTTAATCAGTCCACGAGCTTGCAAAATCCCGAAACACAACTTGCTCCGCTTTCATGAACAATATTTTCAAGAATAAACCAATACAGAATTCATTAATGCATTGTTATGATACAAAGGGCCTTTGATGTCGGCTTCTCGTTTGCTTAACTTTTTACCCTTGTTCAGAAACCCGAAATTAAGTAATTGTAATTATAAAGTCATTTTAACCAGCTACTCTTATGGAGCTTGTTGAGACGCGTCAGGTCGATGTTTGTAATTAGCTTTGCTAATTTCTCCAAATTGTTAATATTTAAACCTCTTTGGAGGATTAATTATCACATATCTTCCTAACTTGTACAGGTACTCTTAGCAAATGAATGTTGCGTCCTATGAATATTGAGAATGCAATCTGATAAATGCTGCACATATAGCGGACAACGGAGCAGGTGGGTTTCCTATATGGTAAAAGAACACCGCCACCCATGATCAACCGCACCTCATTCAGCACATTGTTTGTGTTGCCGGTTTACGCCACTTAAGCGGCACTTCTAAGGGCCCCCGATATCCGCCATCAGTCTGCGAAACACAGCAGAAGTACCCTTTCACGCTGAGCATTCTATGAGCCCGTGGTATCACTTGCCAGAACCCATTTAATTTCTTCCGCTCAAGAGAACATGATTTACATATTTAGTATTTAGCACAAACTATGTTTACTGCGTTTATCTTCTAAAGGAACGATATAGACTTACAAAAAATATAAATTAATTAGTAAATTTACTTTATTTATTATAGTTCCATTTGTTTAACGTAAATCAAATTTTATAACGCCTGCAGCATTTATAAAAGAATTACAATATATCATCGGGGCAACGAATGCAAGCAACAATGCACTAATGAGGAGAATTCATTGTGTTGACAAGCAAACATTGAATAAAATCTATTAAGGCAATGTTTATAGTAAACGCGGTAAGCGTTGATGTGAAGGCGGGTCAAATTTATAAACCGCAATTAATGCTATCTATATCTATTTCTGATTAAGTACAAATATGTTATACATATACTTCATTGATAACAAAATGATTTACTTTCATAGCTTATTTTCTATGTTATAGCGGACAACGGAGCATGTGGGTCTCCTATATGGTAAGAGAACACCGCCGCCCACAGACAACTGTCCCACAGTCCGCGCATTGGTTGTGTTGCCGGCTTTTTACGCCACTAAAGCGGAATTCTTAATAATATCCTCACTCACTCTGTAAAATACAGTAACAAGTATCACAGTTCCCATCCATTTCATATCCATTTCACGCTGATTATTCTGTGAGCCCGTGGTATCACTTCGGATCTGGACCAATTACTGCGTCCACATATGCTTCAACATGCTTCTACCACGGGTGAAAACATTAACAGCAAGCTGGACATAATAATCACAGAATTTTAACAATTTTTCTTAAGTTTCTATATTTAATGTTTAATGAGACCTGCTTTCGAATACCTGATACGATTTCGCTACATGTGTCAGTGTAACCAAGGCATAAGTTGTGGCCGGGTGTGACATGGAAGTCAACTCATCGGTGTGCACTCGCAAACAAAGTACGTATCCAATTACGAATAGAAACTGAATTTATAATTAACTTTATTTGTTTTATAACTCTGACCCAGGTAAACTTCTCTATTGTCCACAACATTCTGTTTTGGACACCATTAAACCATTTCGCCTGGTAACTTTTTGGTAATTATAAAACTAGTCAGTACTGATATTAATATAATAGTGATATCATGATTTTTTATGGTATAGCGAACAACGGAGCAGGGAGGACTCTTGTATGGTAAGACAACACCGCCACCCATTGACAACCGCGCCATAGTACGCGAATGGTTGTGTTGCCGGCGTTTTACGCAGCTTTAGCAACATTTTTAAGGCCCTTCAATATCCTCACACATTTAGCGAAACACAGTAGTAGAACCGTTTAGAGTACAACTACCATTTTACGCTGAGTAATCTGTTAGCCCGTGATCCCACTTCGGACGAGCCAGCCCAATTAGTGCGTCAGCATAAGAGCCATGCTGAAGCATACTTCAGCATGGCTCTTCCACGGATGTAAATTTCAAGTTTTGCTTCATCATAACTAAATACAAACTTCCTAAATGTGTTCCTGAAGTTACATAACCGAATAAAGGTCCATTATGTTTACCTAGTGAAAAGTTATTAAGTATTCATTTATAATATTATTCGCTATAATTTATAATTTAAATTCGTTATAATTTTAAATATAAAAACTTAAAATTCATCTATGTACATTAATATACATACATTCCATAGATACCATTAATTTTAGCGCCTCTTACGTATATGTGTAAACGAGTGTCAAAAATTTAAAAAGCAATTAAGTATTATTTGCTTACGCCTATTAATTTCGTTTCAAAAATAATTAAAGCAAAATCATATTAGATTCATCAAAGATAGGCCCGATCAGGGTAAAGAAAACCAAATGTGTTTATTTTATTCAATCAGAGGACCGTAAACAAATCTCTATTGGATTAGAACCGAAATCAGTGGGTTATTTTACGTCTCAATAGCTACTAATTTGTTAAACTACGAACCGTAACGATATAAAACCCTTTGGACAAAATCAATGTTTTATGATTACATAATATTTATCCATGTGGTGTAACTTTTTAAATTAATTAAGGTGTCACTGGTTAAATTTATTCCCTAAATAGTTAGAAGGTATCCTAATGTAATCGAATAATAAATTGCAGCAGTTCTGTTTGGCCACCATTATCTTTAAATAAAAGTGAAAGATAATATCGTTTTGTTATATAGTAGTAAATGGGCTAAAATCAGCAAAGGACTTTAGATTCGACAAATGTAAATTAAAACTATAGGTTTCTTTTGAAAAGACGAAATATGAAATTAAATTTCTGTGACTTATATGGGTACGTAATACCAAAAATTATATATTTATATTAAAAAAATCGACGCCAAATGTACCTAATAAATAAAACCATTATTTTCTAACATGGCTTCTTTGATTTGCCAATAAATCACTGCGTAACCCCGAAGGTGTATTTTCGCGTCAAACCTTGAACCCATAAATAAAATAAACAATCTATAAAATTGTATTTTATTGTGTAATAATGCTATGTAGCTGCTTTGTATTTCACAGTCACATAAAAAAGTAAAAGTAGTTGTTAATTAAGATAATCTGTATTTGTAATTGATCTTCTTATTTTTTACTTCTGTGACTATCAATCATAATTTTACCAATGTCAGTATAATGATATTTACATAAATAACGACGGTTATTTATCATTCAGACGGTTATTTTATAATGCTCCTATACAATCAATCCAATTTTCTTTAATATGTCTTCAAATTTATGTAACCATAGAAACATCGATAATATTTTATTAAATTAATAAATAATAGTGATTTATCATCATCATCATCATCATTTCAGCCGTAGGACGTTCACTGCTGGACATAGGCTTGGACTTCCATGAATACCTGTCGGAGGTGACCTGCATCCAGCGTCTTCCGGCGATCTTTATAAGGTCGTCTGATTAAACATTAAACGTGATTAATTAGATTAAAATAAATTCGACAACGAAAAAATTATTATAATATAATCTAATTTAGATTATTTATTTATTAAACAATAATTTAATTATTATCTTTGTGACTCACAATTTTTTGTAGTGGCAACTTTAGAATTAAATTTTTTTAAACTTTATTGCAACTGTTGAATCTATATTACTTATAAAAGATGAGAAAAGGTTTTTCATATTAAAAGTGCGATGCAGATACAACAAAGTTTGTTGTATCTCCACACGTCCGTTCGGGTGCCTCTAACAAGGTAACGGACAAAAAGTGAACGACACAATACATCACAATTAAAATATATAAAATTAAATTGATAGATATTTTATACATATATTTTATATTGTTTTTTATATTATCGGTGGCAAACGAGCACGAGGCTCACTTAGGGGAAGCACCTCCGCCCATGGATACTTCCAGCTCTTGCAAAGCCGCCGGTGCATTGCCAACCTCTAAGGAAAGTGTAAATTTTAGGAAACAGAAACATTTGAGAACCTCACAAAAATGTTTCAAACTTCCGATTTAGAATAAATTGTAAAATTCGTGCATAAAATATAGTCGGCTTAAGATAGTGGTCTGCCAAGAGAATTTTGGCACGAGTTAGAGATGGCGTATTCGCTGTGGCGAAGCTTCAATTAAAAGTATTATGTGTACTGTGCTATTGGCAACACTATTGAGAATTAATATAGTATTCTCTCCGTTGCTACACTTTACTTCTTCATTATTTTGAATTGTAACCATAACGTGTATTGGAAAAATAAAAAACCAACATTTTTATGTATTTTAATTTAAGAAGTTTTGGCGATCAAATATACTCAATTTAATAGAACGAGAAACATACTTGATACTCATCTTATTGTTGGCAAACCATATTAGCTCAATGAATAACAAGAATAAAGTCATAAATTATGAAAATCATTTCTCTTTAAAGGTGTATGTTATGTAACAGTGAGAAGGATAGGAAAAAAATATATGTTTAGGCAAACAATTTTAATAGAATTTTGTATAATAATTTGCAATAGTGTAAGTTTTATTGTTGTGAATTTATTTTATTGGTATGATATATTTAGCTCTTAGGCATATTTTAGTTAATCTATATTTAATAAACATTTTTTGAATTTAATTTAATTAGACTAAAAAGTCTACGGGCTTATAATATTTTTAGCGCAAGAAATATATTGAATGATTTTTTTAAATAGTAAAAGGCTTTAGTATTGTTGCTTAGGAAAATCCATTATTGCGGTCATTCTTTGTAATTGAGTGCTTTTGTTAGTGTTCAATACATTTCATTGCATTCAGAAGAATTCTTATCGGTTAAGTAAAAGATAACGAGACTTTCTTTAGAAATCTGAAATTAGAGAACTCTTGATATTACATAATGTTAGTTTATTTATTAAGTATTAATCGTATATAATTTAAATTGTACACCGATAATAGTTAACTTGAAGATTATGATCTTTTAGGTTAGGATCTTTTACAATTTACATAATGTTATTTATTATTCATATAAGAAGCTCAGAGTCACTCAGCGAGCTATGGAGAGGGCAATGCTCGGAATCTCGCTGCGAGATAAAATCAGAAATGAG
>DWCF01005869.1:0-13386 GCA_018230265.1 Delias oraia
GCGGGCTAACCATGCCCGAGTGGAAGGGACGCGTGCCTCTCACTCGCTCTCATTGTGAGCGCATAACGTGAGCGGAGTGTTCTTCACTTCAAGAAACGCAGTTTCTTGAAGTGTCATCCGGCAAACCAATTTATAAGACGTTGTCACGTCAAAATTGAAAAATGCGCATACCACTGCTATTTTTCCGAGTGATCTTACGTATTGCGCGACCTATTATATATCTTGCTCATTTTGGATCATCTTGTTTTAACAACAAGAAATACGTAAGCAAACTTACAAAATATTTCTGAGATTCAAATTGAACAATTTTACAAGTGATATCATAATTATATTTTAATTTTGAGGTGGCGTCTCTAATGCAAACAATATGTGATGTATCGATTTCATTCTGCCAATATCCAGATTTTTTTATAATAAGCTGTGGTTTACCCATTTGACGTAACAGCCTATTCCTAACTTCAGTAGTCATTGACTGCTAGTCAACTATCACTGCTAGAAATAACCTTTTATGGTTAATTAATTTCTTCCAAACGACGGAACTAAACTATAAATAAATGTTTTTAACATTAAGATTACTTAGTAATCGACACCCATCCTTCATTGCCCGAACAGTATTTGTTAAAGACAATGATGTAGATGCCGCCTGTAGAGTTTTAAATAGAATTCTGGGAAAGGAAGGCATTTTGGAACAATTCAGACTTACCAGATATTATGAAAAACCTTGCCAGGTATTCTTGATTTCTTTATGAAACAGGTTGACCACTTATTCTTAAATTATTTATGCTGAACTTTTATTTACAGACACGACGAAGAGTAAATCATGAAAAATGTAAAGCAATATACAATGAAGACATGGAAAGGAAAATCCAATTTGTTCTCCGTAAGAATCGGCATGAGCCATTTCCTGGTTGTCATTAGAATTTTGTCAGAGTAGTTGTTATGAATGTTTACAATAGTTATATAACAATAAAGGTATAATATAAGATTTAAAAAGAGTATTTTATTTCATTATGTCACTGGCTCCCAGGACAAATTTCTTAAAATAATATATAAATAATTCCCAACAAGTTTCTTCATGTATACTATATATACTAATATGTATATTACTTATGAAGATTAATTGAAATTTTCTAAACTTACTAAATGTGATTAGTTTTTTAAGGAAGCTTTAAAATCTGAAATAACAGACACAGGAAACAGTTAAATAGTAACATTTATACTTAAATACAGCATCTAGCAAAATATTTACAATAGTATTGTCTTATAAAGTCATAATGTTCTGAAAAATATGTAAGCAGTAGCAACTAGAGCAAAAGATTGGGTAGCAACAATCTTCCAAACAAGTAACCGAGCCTGGTGTCACATGTATGTAAGGCATGTGTCACGATGCCTGACATAGAAATGATATCTGTAGCATCGATGACAAGTCTTAATACCACAGCGATAGCTTAGGCCTCCTTGAGGTTTACCTTTGCAGTATTTCAGTCCACAGGGGTACCAATTCACACAAACCTGTAAAATATATCTAGTAAAAAATTAATGAACATGAGACTAACATGACTACTGATTCTTTTAATTCACATTACCTCAAAATGACAAATACATTCATTAGCTGAGCCAATTTCAGCTACACATGCAGGCACAAGTGGTGTACCATCAGATGTGTCAGATACTAATGCATGTTCTGGGAATGAACTCACTTCTGAAGCATATGATGAATGCTCCATACCTTAACATTTAAAGAAAATAATCACATGATTATTAATAAATCACAACATAAAATTACTTTTCCAAAATAAACTCATTTATTTACCTGGTCTAGGAGCCCATCTAGTTAAATCTGCACTTCTTAAATATACACGATCTTTAGCAGGTGCACAGTGTTTTGCAGCAGCAGGTGATAGTAACCTTGTCACTCTATTAGCCCATGCTGTTGCTGTAGTTTGTCTCCAGCCTTTATCTTCTTCTGCAACTCTCACAGTCCCAGGATTTTTCTTGGGGAGAAAAAAAATTGAAATAAAATTAAAACCTTGTATTTTTATAAAGAGAATGTATGTCACCTGTCGTAGTTTAGCCATAGCATCTGGAGCAATAAAATCAGCCTGAGCAGCATGTGTTAGAAAGCATAAAGTCTGGTAACCAGTTTGGCCAAGTTCCTCCTCTGCTGGTATTATAACTTTCATTGCTTCAACTTCCTTAAGAAAGGAAAATGTATTAATAACTATGTTTTAAAGTAATGTTAAGACATACATGTTATATATATTTAGATCATATAATTTATTTAAATCCAAGTAATGTTTAATAGTAGGATATACTTTAGCTTACATTTGTAAAATCGACAAGCTGAGACACATAAACACCATCCAAACGTAAAAAATCGAGGGTTATTGTATCTTCAGATACATTAGCAGTTATATTTTCTTGCATAACATCACCTCCCTGAAAATATAGTTTACGTTAATACGATTTAAATAATATGAATAATATTTCTAGTTGTAAAAAAATACCTGATTTCTAACATTAATTAATAATTGTAAATTTGACGGTTTTATGAACTTGGTCAAAACTATAATAAATATGACACTAGCACCCATTTTCGAATACTGACAATATATAAAATAACTATAAGAAAAAAAATTCTGTTCTAGAAAGTGAATATTTAAAACTCATTTCCCACTTCATAATTCATATCAATTATCAGGTAGACATCACAAGCACATGAAACATTTCAAAATAATAACAAAAATTTTCTTTAAATTAACCACAGATTGCACGATATGTATATCTATTATTGTGAATAGGAGCACTTTATAAACAATGGACTTGTATGTGCCTGTTATCTGTGGCTGTTTTTCATACAGACTAAAATTTAAAATAGAAAACGCGTTTGTGTATGCAATGTAATGTGTCATCTTTTTTCTTTGTAGTTCGTCATCAATCGTCCCTATTAGGTACCTACTACCTACTGTTTTATATGTATTGTATTTCTATAGACAGCTGTCGTTGATAGTTCATTTTCAGCTGATTTTTGTGTACGCTTTGGATTGTGTTAAAGGCTTATGCTAGCACCAAAATAAACCATTTATAAAGTATTTTGGTTTAAATATATTAGAAATTTCACAAAGAAGTTTATTGTTAACAGTAGTAAGAACGTCTTTTGAAAAGAACAAAGAGTGATGGTGAATTGAGCGTAAGTGAAGAGCATCGGGCGTGACGTCACGCGTGGACGAGGCCGATGCGGCGGGGATCGTGACCGGAGGCGCGCGGCGAGCACGCGCAGCCAGCCTGGCCTCCAGTGAATCGGGAGACGAGGGCCAACGGCCGCCGCGCAAGCGCTCGCGGAGGCAGTCGCCGCAACCGACAATGCACCAGCCGTGCACCAATGGGGGGCACCTGAATGGGGACTCCGTTCGCAATGGAGACCTGGCGCCTGCCCTGCGAATGCCCACCACTGACCAGGAGATTGTTCGACTTATTGGACAGCATCTGCTCTCTGTTGGACTTGAGTAAGATGCTGCATTCTTTGCATACTAAATAGATCCTCAAATTTCCTCATCTAAAGCAACTTAACAAAACTTTATGATTGTTATTATAGCTCATATTATCCTTAATGGCAATACTGATAAACAAACAGGTTCTAAATTTAAGAAAAATATTTATTTTTTCTACACTTCTAGATGTATTTACTTGGTAGATTGATTACAACTCTCTAAAAGTTATTAAAAAAATTGTTGAAATAAATACTTTAGATTAGTGTTGATTAAAAAATACAGAAGAAGCTGGATGCACGTCCCCTCCGACAGGTATTCATGGAGGTCCAATGGGGTGACTTATGTCCAGCAGTGGAATTCTTACAGCTTAAATTATGATGATGATTGTTGATTAATAATGTTATAAAATATATATAAAATTATATATGTTAAAATAATAATTTTTATATTGTATATTATTGACTATTTAAGTTACAAGTGTGCCGTTAAGTATAAAAATAATGAAAACAATTGCACTGCTGTTCTTATCTTAAAGATTACTTATATTTACAATCAAGGATAGTAAATACAATGTCTTTAATTGTAATATTATATAAAATGTTATTAGTAAACTTCGATTATTAAACCTATCAAACGTTCTAGTGACTATATATACTTACCTTGTTAATCAAATTTTTACTTATAATTTAAAAATTTATATTTTGAAAGTGCAATTCACAGCATGACTTGTAAAATTAATAACAAAGATGCATGCCAATATTTTTATGTAGACCCATACAATTGTATATACATTTTTAAATGAAAATAGTTTTTTTTATATCGATGTAATGAATTAAAGCATATTTCAGATTTAAAGTTTTTATTTTTTATGCTTTTAATACTATTGTAACAGGTATTGTCATTAAGGATAATATGAGCAATTAAAATATCAAGGCAAGTTATATGAGAGCAATCAAAAAGCTATAGTTAAATTGCTGCAGTCCTCAAATTTATAGATTTTATTAAATTCACACAATACTTTAGTTGGTTTATGTATTTAACTAGTACTTTATAAATAAAGTTGGCTTTGTGTTTTTTACATAAATATATTATTTTACTAAAACATGCAGCTGAACATAAATGTAAGACCTTTTGTTACTATAGGCGCAGTGCGACTCTCTTAATGGAAGAGTCAGGGCTACATCTGGAGCACCCTGCGGCTGCCACGTTTAGGCAACACGTGCTGGCAGGCGACTGGGTAAAAGCAGACCACGACTTGCGCGCCCTGCATGACCTCTTGCGTGACTCGCCGCATCGCGATCCGCACAACCTCGCCGTAAGCGCAACTGCTTATCGCTTGTCAACTTAATTAGTGAAACTTATCTCTACAAAAATAGTAGCGAGTTTAGGTCCACATAAACATGTAGTGGCAATTTTCATTGATAGCATATTTTATTTCTTACCCATATATACAAAAGTTTACATACTAAATAAAAATATCAATAAATTTACTACAGTAAAACTTATTCCATATATTGCGTTTACAGGAGATGAAGTTTGTCGTATTGGAACAGAAGTACCTGGAACACCTGGAGGCAGGGCGAGTGCTCGACGCGCTGCACGTTCTGCGCAACGAGCTGACTCCGCTACAGCACGACACGCCTCGCGTGCACCGGCTGTCCGCGTTGATGATGTGCGCGGACGCCAGTGAGCTTCGCACGCGTGCGCAGTGGGCGGGTGGGGCGGTCTCGCGGGCGGCTGTGTTGGAACGCGTCCAGGCCGTGCTGCCACCCGCGCTCATGATGCCACCCGCTCGCCTCCGAGCACTGCTGGCGCAAGCTGCTGCTCTGCAAGCACAACGCTGCCGTTTCCACGCTACCCCGCGACCCACACCGGACCAAACCGACAATATCCCATTTTCCCTTCTTGCGGATCACCAATGCTCCTCGGACCAGTTCCCGATACATTCTTTACAGGTAAACATCCCGAACTAACAAATTTATTAATTTCATATTCTGATTGCACTAATTGAGCCGGCGCGTCCGAAGTGATGGCACGGGCACACAATACTCAGCGTGAGCCGGTAGCTGTACTTAAAACGGTGCTTCTACTGTGTTTCGCTGAGTGGATGCCGCTTAAGTGGTGAAAAAAACGGCAACATGCCAATGCGCGGAATGTGGCTCGGTTTTCAATGGGCGGCGGAGTACTCTTACCATATAATATACCGCTATACCATAAAAAACTGATTATTAATTTCTAGTTTATAATATTTGAACAAATTATAGAGTATGTTTGATCATAGGTACTGAACGAGCACTGTGATGAAGTATGGTACTGCAAGTGGTCCCCAGATGGTTCCAAATTGGCATCAGGCTCCAAGGACCACACAGTCATGATATGGGACTTTGACCCTGCAGTGAAGAGGCTTACTTTCAGGTAATGTGGCAAATTTTTTCATTTTGTGATCAGATAAACCTAAAGCTGTAACGGTTAATCTTAAATTTAAATGTTTTGATTGTGTATTAATATTTGTCGTATACAGGAAATCCCTGGAGGGCCATCTTTACGGAGTGTCATATTTGGCGTGGAGTCCTGACGGCCGGTATCTCATTGCCGTGGGCCCAGAAGATTGCCCTGACCTCTGGATTTGGAATATGGAGGTTTACTTTCTACATTTATGTTACAAATGCGAAAGTTACACCCAAAATTACTCGCCCTATTTTTATGAACATTTATATTCACAAGCAGCTGAGGTGCTGAGTGGATATATTATCAGATCAATGTCGTTTTGGTTTGAGCCACATCTACCTCTATCCACATATAATGTCTGCTATGTGACCCTGTTTCAACCGCTTGAGTGTTCCGGTTTACAGTCAGAGCTGCCGGTAGCAGATTTGAATTTTTTTCAAGCTTTTTCCTTCCAACTGTATTTAATTGAAGGCGCTCATTACTCTCCCTTTAAATAAATTTGATACAGACAGGAGCTTGAGAAAGACACTGGCTGCTGTTATCTTGATAAAGATAGAAGGATTAAAAGAACCACAAGGTCGAAGTCGATTGTATATATCAATTTAGAATCAAATGTTATATTGTGTATTTTGTTTATTGTGCTAAACAGACAGTTATGAGTGATAATTTTCAGGAAATTATTGAACTGAATGCATTATTTATTAGCAACAGATGCCAACATATATAAATAAAGGTTGTAAAAAGGCCTATTCAAATTTCAATAATGTGTCGTTGTAGACTGAACAGCTTCAGTTAAAGATGACACACTCCCAAGAGGACTCATTGACTGCAGTGGCCTGGCACGCCACCTCTGACAAGTTCGTATGCGGCGGCGCGAGAGGACAATTCTACCATTGCACGCTCGATGTAAATTTCGTGTAACTCTTTCATATTACTCGGTGACTTTGACTTAGTCAATCTTGCATTATCATGATTTTAATATTAAATCATATCAAACTGCATTCTTAAGCCGGAGAAGCGTTTGCCTGAAGGATCAAATGCCTATTCCTTCATTATATTTATAAAATTACGTTTAAAAAGCTTTTTATTTTATGAATAGAATACGATATTTAGAAATAGTGACGTATTTTTAGCGGTCACGTAAAATAAGATTTACCAAGACAAAAATTTGCTATTACCTTGCGCTTATAAACTGCCCTTTCATAAAATGGCTTGGTATGTATTAAAAATTATGTAATTTTAGTTATAGTTTAGATATAATTAACAAACTGTTTAGGGCACCTTGATAAACAACTGGGATGGCGTACGTGTGAACGCACTAGCTTGTCGCGCGGACGGAACAGTTCTTGCAGCAGATACACACCACCGCGTTAGGGCTTACCACTTCGCCGATCTCACAGATAGGAACCTGTGAGTATATTACTCTTAGAAAATGTAGTGTTGTTGTCATTTTTAAAGGGCAACTGACCAGGCGGGTCTCTTGTATGGATAAGAGATCACATAACGCAACACAACCAATGCGCGGTTGTCCATGGGCGGCGGGTTCTCTCACCATATAGAAGACCCACCTGCTCCGTTGTCCACTATAGAATTAAAAAAATAGTTATACATGTATCTGGTGATGCAATACAAAAGGCAATTCACAAAACAGGCATATATATAATATTTGTGGGATATTGAGCATGGGCAGCGGCAGGCATTCTTACCATCAAAAAGAGAAAAACTTGATATTTACTTATAACTTGATTATTATTATTTTTTTTGTATTCCAAAATGAGAAGTAGGTACAACAGATACACGCGTAAAATTTCTTTTGAAATAATAATCTTGTACTTATTAAATTTTTAAATTTCAAGCTGTCAAATAAATGATTATGATAAATAATATTTTATCAACTAAATTAAATATAATTGATACTATTGCATGCTTAATTAAATTTATTAATAATTGCATTGTATGCAATATTTCTAATATATATTTATGTAATAATTTTAAACGATATATATTATATATTTACAGTATCCAGGAAGAACACGCAGTGATGGCGATGTCTATTAACGCAGCGGACACTCTACTTTTACTAAACGTGGCAAACCAAGGTGTACATCTGTGGGACATACGTGAGTTCATACTTGTAATACAATACAATTCCTTTGCATTTCAGTAGGTTAACTTGGAAAATGTTTCCACGTGGGACAGCTATCTGACGCACACATTGGGCCGTCTCGTCCGAAGTGATACCTCGACCTCACAGAATATAAGCGTGAAATGGTACCTGTACTGTGTACAAGTCGCCAACACCATTAAATCGCGGACTGTAGCGCGGTTGTCCATAGGCGATGTTGTCTTACCATATACGAGAAATGAAATAATTTTGTAAAATAAGAAAATATACAAATTTATCTGAGTAAAATATCATGTAATTGTGCAACAATTTAAGAAACTAATTTATATCTTTATTATTAATTAACTACACATTTTTCATATATAGAAAGTCGAAAATTCAGATATTTATCTTTTTAATTAAATTACATTATAAGTAAACAATATAATAGTAGAGGCATAGTTATTTATATTTCGCATTAACCTCATTAATATAATATATAATTGGCAAAAGGGTTATAATTTTCTCATATTAACTGTTCTATGATTATAAAACAGGTGCCCGTGCGTTAGTGCGTCGTTTCCGCGGTCTATCGCAAGGCCACTTCACAATCCACGCGTGCTTCGGTGGCGCCCACCAGGACTTCATCGCCTCCGGTAGTGAAGACAATAAGGTAAACATGTAACATTGAAGATAATTTCATAACCACAACAACAGACTAAATATTTACAATTAAACCTTTCGCACCCGTAAAAAGCCGGCGAGACAATGAATGCGCGGCTTGCGACGCGGTTTTCCGTGGGCGGCGGTGTTTTCTTACCATATAGGGGACCCGCTTGCTCCGTTGTCCGCTATACTATAAAAAAATATACGAATACCTCAAACTCCCATGAACTGCATAAGTTATGGAACTATATAATTACTAATATACAGTAGTAATATAATAATAATAGTAATATAATATATATATATCTCGGGGATTTTTAAAATGAAATAATAAAGATGTAAAATCGCTGAACACAGAGTTCCTAAGGCATTTCCATCAGACCCGGGCACACTTTATACAAAACTTGCGTCCGACCGTGCACGACCTACGCTAGCGTGGCATTCGCTCTTCATCGCCCCAACTCACCTAAAACGTCTACATTCACATCATTCAATCAGGATTCATGCGAAACGCGACCGGAGCGCCCTATTACATGTGCAATGTGGACCTCCACCACGACTTAGAGCTCCCCACTATAGCCCAATGGAGAAAGATAACGAGTGAGCGCTACTTCGCTAGCGCCGAACACTACCCAAATCCACTCGTGCGCCACAACGCTGATTACATTCCTCGCCTGATCAAACACAAACGGAGACCCAGGGCCGTATTACACGATCCGGATGATCCTATGACAATAGCTAACAAGCTCATAGCATCCCGAGTGGATAATAACATAAATTCAGATGGTAGGGTTCTGTGTAGGGACCGAGATAACAACCGCCCTCGCGACGGCCCAAGCTGAGGTTCGTATCTCGCAGGAGACGCCCTTGCATTAGTCGCAGCTAAAAATCAATTCACGGCGAGCCACAAAAGACCGTGTGAAGCTGTGATGGCTGTATGGCCGGCAGCAAATAGCCGTTTCAAAAAAAACACCCGGGCATCCAAATCACTACTGTGCGCCGCCCCACTGATAGCCGATTCTCCCTTCTACTCGCTTTGTCATTGCGTCATCGCGATCTTACGACTTCCCCACTTCCTGTCACGATAAATCCTCTAAGACTTCCTGTGCCCTTTTTATGATGGTGATCTCCCCACTTTAGGCAGACGTCACACAAGTCAAATCACGAGTAATTAGTTGATAAACAATCAGTCAAATAATATTCTCTGCTACATATCCATAACTAATATATATAACTACATATATAACATAACTATATTGTGGAACCATAGAAGTCACAAGACCCATACGATTTTAGAACCATCAAAAAAATGCTACAATGCAACAGACATAGTCACAAACTTTCCCTGGTAATTTATTTCATATCACCGAAGTGACACCACGGCCTCAAATAATAGCAACGTAATTACGTTGGTAAAAATAAGCAGGTATATTTTATATGTGAAAATATTATCTAGAGTTGTGGTTTTTCCAGGTGTACATCTGGCAGGTAGAGCGCGAAGAGCCCGTAGCGGTGCTGGCTGGTCACATGCGGTGTGTCAACGCGGTCGCCTGGAACCCCGTCCATCACGACGTGCTCGTCTCTGCTTCGGACGACTATTCGCTGCGTCTTTGGGGACCACGCCCGAGGGACTAACGCGCCAAAATAACTCACCTACACTCATCCGTATATACACGGACTTAGCAAACAGTCGATCCAATACTAAAATGACACCGAACTGCGCCTTATGATTTTCCATTCCAAATTAGGCCTTCCGTAGCAATTAATTTAAATATAATAAAACGGAAACATGTTGAAGATGCACTATTTACTGCCATTTTATCTATGATGTTCGAATTTCTTGAAAAATACATGTATTAGTAAAATATTAAAAAAAACAGATTTCAAAATTAATTATATTTTAACTCCAACAATGTATGAAATAATTGAATTAAAAAAATAAACATATTTTTAAGACATCACAAGATGTGGATAAAATTTGGCAAGTGTATATTGGAAAGATGTGTAACAAATGTAAGGTGCAATTTCTAGAATAGCAAATTACTTTAAACCAACCAAACAATTTATTATTACCAATTTTTTATTAAAATATATATATGACTATGATTTTGATTAATATGAAGAGAATAACGGATTATAAACATTGTGTTCTTTAGTACGAATTTTATAATAATAATAGATATGTTTGAATACTAACATTACCTCGAAGTTTTGGACAAAATATTGAGAAAAAATCGCGTCATATATTAGTCTGTTTCGAACATGCGACAGTTATCAATTTATCAATCATGTTGGGTTGTTTGCAAAGGGTAAGGGAACGCATTGCGTGGCAGCATGCGCGATCAAACAAATTAGAATGGACTAATTTTATAAACTTTGTCAGTGTGCAATGCTCATTAATTTACATAAACTAGACAATATAAAATTTTATCTCATCTCATGATGCCACGTGTTGCGCGATATTATATTACTTAGATTATAATTAATTTAGATCTATAAAGTAAGTATTTTAAAGTTGTGTGACGTAAAAATATAACAAAATTAGATATACTTAATAAAGACTGTAATTGGCACGATAATTATCGATTGTGGCTAAGTTTTAGCCCTTACAATGTATGTGTGGTTTATTATCCAATAAAAACTTTGTATGTATAGGTTGGGACTTACATCGGCTGAATTAAACCCATCCCGCGCTAAAAGATCCAAAGTGTGGGCTAATACTATATGCCTTATATCATAATCTTAAGGGTTCTTCCTTTATCCTTTGCCATTGAACATAATTAAATGTAAGACTTAACTTTAGACAGAGATAACTTGTATTAGAAGACTATTTTTATACAGACAGCGGCATCGCCGCGAAGATCGTCTTAGTTTCAGGAATGACGCGACTGAAGTTCATTTTATTTAAAGGAAAATTATTTCGAACAGGGTTCAAAATTCATGTAGTTTTAAGTTTGAGAATGCTTGTATGTCACGACGCACCAGCTTACACCTACGGACCGGGCCGGCTCCATCGTCGAAAACAAATTAGGCTCAAAAATGATGCAACGTGAATTAAAAAATTGCAAGACGATGGTGATTTTTATATTTTATTTTGCACCTTTTTACTATTATATATATTGAAAATTCACATCCCTAAGCTGTCCATTCCGACCTGAATTTGTTTTCGATTTATTTGCTAATTTGTCATTTTTAAACACTACTTACACCAATATTGCTTACAATCTCCTTTTTTTTACACATTTCCACTCAAGTTAAATTCTAATCATTTTCAACAGATGAAATGAAATCATCAGGGCCAAATTTACTATACTGTTTATACATTAAGCTGTTGTTCCTATAAAAAATTCCTATATTTTGGTCATATCATAATTCATCTCAATCCATATCATTTATATTTATCTTGAACTCGCTGGACTTGTAACCTTATCAAAAGCAGGCAATATGTATGTGTGTAGAAGTACAAAAGAGCAATTGGTCCTAACTTATAGGTGACATAGCTGTAATATGAATAACAATAGATATAGAGGTGGTGTGTGGGCCACTGCCCTTTTCAATTGTTATATTTAATAAATATTATATCAATAAATTTTTATTAAAATAAAATCTCATTGAACGTTAACCCCTTCAATTATAGTCTGCAACTTAAATATGTATCTTCTTTAAATACAGCTTGGTAGTAATCAAATAATCCTTAGGATTTAAAATAAAAATGCCCGTAAGGGAGATAGAATCACTAATACAACATTTATCTTCAAAACTAAAGATATAAATTGGCAATTACTGCTAAAGTGAACAGATATGAAAAGTGGTTTTACATTTGCTTCAATTGTTTGTCTTTATACAAAAAGTTCACAATTGGTTAACATTTTTAATATTGATGTAAATCAATAAAGTTTGCCTTATACATTGTAATGTATATTATCTATAAATTGGCTGTGCCAGATTTCTCTACCAGCTCTAAGAGGGTGTGCAGAGAAGTATCAAAAAGCTCACACCTTATAGGCATTTCCAATGAATAGAAGGGATTCTTGAGAGCATAGTCTGAATACAGTTCATAGATTCTCTTGAGTACAACATCAGTTCCCTGCATGTTGGAATCAGTGACTAGTATGAACTTAACTCCTGTAAATATATATATATCTATCTTTAACATATCTTTTATCATTTAAATTTATTTCATATATGAGTAACTATATTTTTATCTCTCAATGAAATCAAATGGAATGATCTTCATGAAAGAAAAATTTATAATAAATGTAGGAAAAAAAATTGCTTACCAGTTAAGGTCTGAAAGCAAGACAGTTTGAATGTGTCAGCAGTGAGGGTCTCTATTCCAGAACTTTTAGGTACTGGGCTTAGCTGACTGGCAAGGGCAAATAGTGGATAAAACATACTTGCTAACACTATTTTTTCATTAGTAGTGGCTTTCATACGACCAAACTTCAAGCTGAGAGGATAATTCTCCTGTAAATTATGAAATTCCTTTTTTTTGTACCTAATTAAAATCCTATAAAAACATTGTTTTTATCTGTCATCTAAATTTTATCATTATAATGAATTTATGACTGACCTTAGCCTCAATGACCTCAAACACATCCTTCCCATCTTCAGTATTTCTTCCAGCTACTGGGGAGCCATTTACAGATAGTAACACATGTCCAACTATAAATTTAA
>DWCF01005870.1:0-13386 GCA_018230265.1 Delias oraia
TTTAAATAAAATTTAATTTTGTCTTTAAATAGAATTTAATTTTGTTTAAATAGAACTTATTTTGTGTTTAAACAGGTCGAGACTTAATATCTCGAGTAGTCCAATCGTTGACATCGCAAATCGACAAAAATGATAAAATACCACCCGTTTCGGTGACTGTGTTTAAAATGAAACATGAAAGAAATGAGTATCTTAGACGAAAAGAGATGTATAGAGTTATATCCAAACTACCTGTTAAAAACATTGGTGAGTTTTGTACATTTGCATTAAATTAAAGAAGCGATCATTGCAACACAGACGCCTTTTTTCAATGCGTAATAGAAATTAAGTACAATTAAAATACCTAATAAAGTATACATACATTTATACATACATTTATAACTAAGAATATTTTAAATTTAGATTTTGATTTTGATTTTGGTGTCCTGATTAGACTATACTTAAGGGTAACCTTTTGAATTATCGCCAAAATTCCATATATATAAATTAGTTTCTTAGAATAAATTTAAGAAATATCTAATTTTGTGTAGGTACCTTAAAATGAGGATATTCCAGTTTATGTGCTTAATTTATTATATTAGATTAGGTTATGTTTGTATTACTGTTACAATAACGTGCATTCTCGCAAATATAACACATTATTGTTTTGTTGAAATTTAGATTTTTTCCTTTTTTTATGTGCCTACTGCATTATTTTTAGGTAAGGTTAAGTTATGTTTTTTATGTTATTGTTTAATATTACAATAATACATATTATTTCTTTTATTTTTGTAACATTATTATTTGCACAGAGGTTCGAGTGAAAAAGGACATTTACATCTGGATAATTTTCATAAATAGGTCTGAAAATAAAATTAATAACAAATTTCGTATGTAAATATTGTTTTACGTAAAAAGCAAGTTTTCTCACATCTATTTTAATTTTGCCGCATTACAGATAAATATTCAGTAGGTATTATATACTCTGCACTGCAGACTCGAATAAAAGCATCAGCTGCCAACAAAAATAATTACAATCAAAACTGTACATTTCTAACAATACGTCACTTCGCCTTTTTCAGTTTATCTATTTGATTTACTTTGAATTAAATGTTTATAAAACTTAAAACGTAATTATCTTTAAGCTCTTCACAGGACAGACATGGAACATGACAGTATTTTTTTAGATGACTTAAAACTTACTTGATTAAAAATAATTTATGTAGGTATCTAATATTAAATAATAACGTAAATGAAATACCAAACAATATAATTATAAAAATAAACCTTCATTGTCATAAATATGAAAAATCTATTTACTAATACAGTATAAGTTATTTATACTTACATAATACACGCATTTATAGTTATTTCATACTATTCTTTTTCGACATTTTAACACTTTTTTAGCCTTGTCAAATTGAATATCTGGTAGGCTGTAGCAGTTGAAAATTGTTCTATGAGTTTTTCTTTTTCGAAATGGTGGTAGCTTACAAAGAAAACGTTTTATATCACTGAAATTATTGGAATACCAATTTGATATGCATATAGGCCTAATCAGCCAAGCAAGTTGTACTCGTACACTTAAATCTTTTTAACCTTGCAGGTGAAAATTTCTTAGCAATAGTAACGACGGATACAATGAGTACGATGTCTGAAGCGGCCCGTGATCTCCATATGTCACACACTCTGGCGCAGTGGCTTTATATAGTGTCTGACACCAATAGAAGGACCGGTAACCTATCGAACTTGATAAACGATTTATTCGAAGGAGAAAATATTGCTTATATCTATAATAGAACCGATGAAGGTCCACACTGCCGGGTAAGATATAATTCTCTCTCTCTCTCTCTGGTCAGTGCCTCATGTCTGAGGATTATGTTCAGCATCAGGATTCCAAGACCCTCCATGCTGACTCTCTTGGAAAATAATAACAGTAGTTTCCCGTTACCTTCTGCCCCAGACATTTTAGCATTTTTATAGATTCCAAAGTCAATGTAGCCTCATCTTTCGGAAGCCATGGTATGGTTACACTGCCATATGTGGGTTAATGCATAATTATAAGTATTGTAATTTATATCCTTATTTAAAAGATTATCAATATCATTTGAAAGATTTTTTAAGAAAAATAGACTTTATAAATCGGTATGACAAAAGAAAAATTTCACATTGTCATATATTTTCAGAATGGAATTTTATGTTATTGCAAAGAATTGTTGAAAACGTTTATATTAGCTTTGGATGCAGCTGTGCACGAGGAGTTTGACGTTGCTGCTCAAGTGTCAGACGAAGAATGGGAGGCTATCAGACCCGATAGACAGCAGATGAGAGACACGTTGTTACGTCACATGCAAGTACGAATTTTACAAATACGATTAACTAGGACTGTAATAAATCTATCTATCGCCACTGAATGTTTCTGTAATACATGTTTTCGGCAATGCGATAAAAAGTGCAGTTGTTAAGAAGAGATTGATAGACATTACTTTTAAAATAGTTGAAATAATAATATTATATAATATTTTCTGTAAATAATATGTCCTGGACATGAAGCTCGCAAAAAAATCGTTTGGTTTGCATTTTATATTTCATTTTAAAAAATATTAAAAGCCAATTAATAGATATATAAATAATTTAGAGGTTATCTTATATTGTCTAATCAAAATCAACAAAAACAGCGTACTTATCCCTTAAAAACCGGCAACACACCCGTGACCCTACAAGGACTAGGGGTGTCTATGGGCGGAGGACCACTAATACTAGATGAGCCTCCAGCTGCACCATTTCCATAAAAAAGTGTCAACATTCTTTAGAGTTATGGTGTTGCAAGAGATACGTCAGTTGTAGAAAAATTGTCCAAAACATGGGATAATTCAATACTGTACTTTTGTTTCTAGCAACAGATATCAGCTAACTGCGAATGCGGCAACTGCAGCACGTGGCAAATCCTTGCTGCTGATACTTGGGGAGCGACGTACGGACACACAGACTCAGTTATCGGCAACAAAGACGACGATAATATCACTAGTGTTATTGAGAAAGTGGAATTGCTTCAGGTGACGTTTATTAAAGAATATTACTAATAAGTAAATACTCTCTTATTCATTTTTTATGGTATAGCGGACAACAGAGCAGGTGGGTCTCCTATATGGTAAGAGAACACCGGCGCTCATGGATAACCACGCCACACTCCGTTTATTGGTTGTGTTGTCATTAACGCCGTATAAGCGGCATTTTTAAGGGCCTCTGATATTCGCATTCACTCAGCGAAATACAGTAGAAGTACCGTTTCAAGTACAACTACACGCTGAGTATTCTGTAAGCCAGTGGTATCACTTCGGACAAGCCGGCCTAATTTGTGCGTATTTACTTCAACATGACTCTTTACAAAAACCACTCCTAATCTTAATTGTATAATTTCAATTGACTGAATCGAATATACAGTTAATTTAAGTTTATATAATATATTATAAAATTAATATTTATTAGATTAAAATTAATAGTAATATATAGTTTCATGTAACCATTTATAACAATTTATTTATTTTAACATAATTCTTGTGACGTAAATTTCTTACAGGTTGGTTTTTGGCGCCCAATAGATGGGTGTATGTTTAGAGATGTTTTGTTTCCTCATATTCGACACGGTTTTCGGGGTAAAGAGCTATCGATATTGTCATATCATGTAAGAACATTACTTTGACCTATAAGTATGCAATATATATTATATATGCTACGGAAATTCACTTTTCTTTCTAGAATCCACCATGGACAATATTAACAATGAATGCTTCGGGTTCTGTTGTGAAGTATGGCGGTTTGTTATTCGATATCATTGGTCAATTGGCAAAGAATAAAAATTTCACGTAAGTTTAAAGTGGAATACTCTGAAAATTTCTAATTAAACTTGACATTTCAAGTATGTATATATGTGATTGTACTGAGTATTTTTCTCATAAAAGTATGTTTTGAAGAAACACATTTTAAATATATAGTTTTATAAATACGTAATTGCTTTTTAATTTCATATTTAGTAAAATTCAATTGTAATAATGCCTTTATAAGAAGAGAAAATTATGACTTTGTTTCAGAATCCGAATAGTTCTACCGGGACATACAAAAGAGGAATATTCAAATGAAACATCCACAGATGTAAGCTGTCTAAACTATTTTTGGTTTTTTGCCAGCGCTATAAAATACTGCTTTACATTTCTTTAAATAAACATACTTTATTCAAGAAAAGTAACGAAATATGTTTAGTTTCACGAACGTATTTTTTTTATACAATTGTTGGCTCGCGAGCAGGAGGCTCATCTAGGGCAAGGGCTCCTCCGCCCATGGACTCTGCCAGCCCTTGCAGAGCCGCTTTATATATTAATGTGGCATCGTCTGTTTTGAGTAGTATCTATTATTAAATAAATAAATAATAAAACAAAATTGAAACAAGCGATAACAAAATATGAGTTTCCGTATGACATTTACCTAAATATAGGTAAAAATTTAGAGTTTCAAACGAAACTAATTATTATTATTTTGTCTATAATGAAGTATTTTGTATACGATATGTTTTTATGGGCACGGTGGCAAACGAGCTCGAAGCTCACCTAGTGTAAGCGGTCCTCCGCCCATAGATATAACAAGCCCTTACAGAGTCGCGGGTGCGTTGCCAGCGTCAAGGAATATGTACGCTCTTTTCTTGAAGGTCCGCAAGTCGTATAGGTTTGGAAATACACCTTGTGGCAGCTGATTCCACAGAGTAGTATATACAGAATAGTATATTATGGGCTCCGCGGTTTTCGGCAGACTACCCGACTAGGTTAAGAATGTAGCTTCCTCCCCAATATTTAAGTGCAGATTGAAGCGATGGCGATTGCTGGAGGTGTTCTATAGTGTGGAGGGCTTGTCTAAATTCCCAATTGTTTCCAAATTTGTCTAGAACAAATTAAAGTCCACTGCTGGACATCAGCCTCCTTCAAATATATATATGATCTTTAAAAGGATCTTGTCCAAAAGTGTATTTTCATGGAAGTTGTTTTGACTTAATCACCACGGTAGGTAGGCGGGGTGGTGATAGTAGAATATCTGCTGCTGCTACCCAGCTTGCGGTGAATTGTCCTTTAGTCGCCTCTTACGACATGTCATTAGGAAGACTGGGAATGTTACTATTCTAATCCGGAAACCACACGGACGTATATAATTCATTCAAATATATAATTCATATAAATAATAAATATAATAATAAATAAATGTAATAACATGTAACTTTTTGTTATAAATAAATGTATTATATAGTATTACTGTATCTTTCCAGATGACACATAGCATCAGTGCTAAAATTACTCTATCGGCAGTCGCCAAGAGAAAAGTGGCTCTGGCTGCAGCAGCTTTTACAATCTTATCTGAACCTCCACCAGGTAAGAAATAAAACTATTCAATAACTCTTAAAATAATGAACTATATAAATTACTTATTATTGACTGCCTATGATTTAATAGAAAAAAGTATTTATGAAACACAATGTAACAAAACTCTATTAGTATAAATCTTTAAATTTCAACAAAACGGGAAAGTAGAAAAAACAGTATAGCTCTGATGTATTGTTGATCACCCGATTAAATTAAAAGTCACATTTATTCTCATACATCGCAATTCCACAATCGTTTTATTCGTGGAATAGGTTAAATAATATAAAAGTTAAACATTAGTTATTTGGGTAGCATTTTTTATGGTGCATCGGATAAAAGAGCAGATAGGGGGGTCCCCTATCTGCTCTTTTATCCCTATATGGTAAAAATACCATTGACAACCGCGCCACATTTCGGGCTTTGGTTATGTTGCCGGCTTTTACGTCACTTAAGCGGTTATCGGGTATCGATTTGTAGTACCTTTTCTAGTATAATTACCGTTTGACGCTGAGTATTCTGTGAACCCATGGTATAATTTCGGACGAGCCGGCTCAATTACTGTGTTAACAGCATGGCTCTCCCACAGATGCGACAGTATTAAGACACTCGTCCGGCCACTGTCAAGCCCTTCCAGAGACTGAATAAATTTTAAATTAAATTACAATTGTCTAGACCAGGATTGGAACCCGATACCTCTCGCTTTATGGTAGACTACGAGGCTCTCAACATAAAATTAATGTTTCCTATCCTTGAGAATCTTTAGATAGTTTTTTTGATATGAATATTAACGATTTAGGTATATAGGCCTGCCAGGGCAACGGAAGTTCTTAATGCCTAAAGAAATTATATTTTAGTAAAAAGTGAATTCTATAAATTTAATTTGTGTCCGTGTCAATCCGTACTATAGTAGGGTTAAAAGAAATGAAACGATTATTATGTGTTTTCATTCGAAAGACTAATTTTCGAAATAACTTTCGAAGATTATCGAGAAGAAAATTTGAAGTATTCTTATTTGTAATTAACATATAATGAGATTTCCATGTCTTACGTGTCATATATATCTATATATTATGTCTTTAATGAATTAAACTTTAGTATTTTGGTGTATCTACATCACACTTGTATCGTGTCCTTAAAATTCTTGTAGGTATAAACTATACTATTCCGGTGAGTATTCAGCCTTATGCCTTCATGATAGCACGACCCAGAGAATTAAGCAGAGCCTTATTGTTTCTATTGCCCTTCACCACTGACGTAAGTATATTAAAGCTTTAGTCTAAATTTATAAAAGAATCACATCCTTGGTTTGATTTCCATTTATAAAAAACTTTATTTTAATATATTGTTAAGGAAAAAATAGTTTTATAATATTGGAAGCATAAACAAGATTTGCATTAATGTCCATAACTGGTTTTACAAGTGAGTGTGTATTATTAAAGTAATATCTTTGAGAATAATATTAAGTATACTTTAAGTACATTTAAATCTGCATATTGTAAAACGAACTCGTTAACTTTGATAGTTAAATGAGTGAGTGTGCTTTGAAATTGTGCCAAAGTACTTACATTTTACACGCGGTCAAGTTTATGTTTATTATGTATTATATTATATATAATATAAGCCAGCTGATCACGGCAGCCGTTGTTTTACTGTGTAAATTATTATTTAATTGTGTTTTCTTGTATAAGATCACCCATGTATATAAAAATCTCTCTGAAAATTGCGAAGGACTATATTATTTTAGCAAATCCAAATTTTAAAATTATACGAGCAACATTTTCTAAACTGTTTACTATGCAAATATATAATACTATATCTAAAATACTAAACATTTCTGTTTTCAGACTTGGCTTTGTCTAGGATTTGCTGTGATTTTAATGGGTCCCACTTTATTCATAATACATAGAGTAAGTCCTTTCTATGATTCTGAAGATATCAATCGATATGGAGGGTTGTCTACTATACATAATTGTCTGTGGTATGTTTATGGGGCTTTATTGCAACAAGGTACGAAAAATATTCTTTTGAATTACCTTCCTATCTTATATTACCTACATTCTCAGAACTGTCATCTCCCTTTTTACTTATGTCAATAATAGATAGGCGTCTAATAATATAATGATTAGCCTTAACGTCCAATTTCGAGTTAAATAACATCATCATCAGAATATCAAGTCTACTGCTGGATATAGGCTTCCCCAAAAGACGCCCACCTATTGCGATCCTGAGCGTTTTGGATACAGCGGCTGCCTGCGACCTTCATAAGATCGTCTTTCCACTCTGTCCCATTCTGCGTTTTCCGGTATGCGGTCGCCAACCTTTTTTTCCCCATCGGTTGTCTGGTTGCCCATATATAAACAACGAATATTAATAGTTTTGCTGTTTAATTTTTATTATAATTCTGATAAATGGAATACTTTACAAAAAAAATTTATTTACAGTTTGTTACACATAATTAACAAACAGGATATTATTAAAACCTAAATAAAGACAGAGACTGTCTTGTCTAAACAATAACAAGATTGTATTACAACCCATATTAAATAATAATGTATTCATTTGGAGTAAAATATTTCTGCATTTTTCCAATAAGATAGGTAAATTTCCCTCGAGCTTGGTGAGTTCCGTACACAAATTTATCTAACAAAAAATTTTAGTATTCGTTCAGCGTAATTCTTAACTAATGAGCTCGAAATAGCACAAACTAATCGAATATTCAACGTAAGCTATGACCAATTATTAAATAGTATTAATCTTAATTAGCAAAGCGAATAAATTTTATATTTAAAAATAATACTTACATACTAGTTTGGTCTAGTTTAATAAAAAAAATATTTTAACTGGACGCGGGAATTGATTGCTTATGATTCTATGATGACTTCTCTGTCATTTTGTTATCTACTTATTTATAGCTATCGACTTAAATTTTCTTATGCTATAGCGAACAACGGAGCAGGTGGGTCTCCAATATGGTATCTCTTATCGCCACCCATAAACAACCGCGCCACAGTCCGCGCATTGATTGTGTTGCCGGCTTTATACGCCGCTTAAGCGGCACCTTTTTAAAGGATCTCCGATATTCTCACTCACTCTGCGAAACACAGTACAATTACCGTTTCACGCTGAGTATTCTGTGTTAGTCCTTTATTTATGGTCAACTAGAGCTTCTGCCTGTTTTCAATCTTTTTAAATCTGCTATTGATAGTCTGCTAGTAGATAAGTTGTGGTGCATACAGTCGATCGTTGTCCTTTTAGATGTGAAACATCGAATTAACAAAGCTTATTCTTTCCCTCTGTTTTCCATTTTTTTTTAAATATTTTCCATTCATACGCCTTTAAATGTAATATCTTACGATATAAAAGACTTGGAACAGTTTATATAACATCCATACTGCATTGCAAATGTAGATAGAAATATCCTATCCGAACTTGAAGCATAACTTTTACACTTATCATATAATTCTATCTGTATTTATAGAAATCCTTGTAATATATTTTTTTAAATATATAAATGTAATTATTTTACAGGTGGAATGTATCTCCCGCGAGCTGACAGTGGCAGACTGGTAGTCGGCACTTGGTGGATTGTTGTGCTAGTAGTTGTAACAACTTATTCAGGAAATCTCGTGGCTTTCCTTACTTTCCCTAAATTGGAAATTCCAGTAACGACTCTAAATGAACTCTTGCAGAATAAGGCGACATATACATGGTCTATTGATAAGGGCTCCTACTTATCACATCAACTTAAGGTATTAAATCAAATTGGACACATAATACTTAATCTGTTTGAAAACCATACAATTCAATATTATAGTTTAAAATATTAGTACATATCTATATATAATTGATGAAGGTTCCATTTATATGAAAATAAAATATTTAAAAAGTAAGTGATAGAAATTAATTATTCTATTGACTACAAATGTGTTCATTCGATTTGATTTCCCTCGATGCGAAGCATCGGTTTAGCGGTATCTATTTAAAAATTAAAATATGATTGTTTTATGTTGTGTCATGGATATTGGTTTGGTACACGTAAGTTAAACTGACACTTTAAACAATCTCATGACACGAGTGAATAGTATTAACAGATTACATTGAACTAAACTTTTATGATACTATTATTTTAATTGTAGACTACAGATGATCCGAAGTACTTATCTCTTCTGAAAGGCGCTGAAATAACCAGCTTATCAAATGGAATGGCGATAAACATTGCTGGTACGTAGTGATTTAATCGCAGCCAAACCTTTCTATGTAACCTTAAATCGAAACTTATCATTACAGATAAAATTACAGCTTTTATTTCCTATTTTATTTAAATTTTGGGATCTAAACGTTAAAAAGTTATTTTAACTATTAAGTGTCGGTGAAATTATTTGAAAAATTATTTCAATTTTTTAATTACAACAGTAAATGTATATCGTAGATTGAGTTAATTTTTATTATTTGAATATTAAATAAACTTATGTTTACAAATGTGAGCTATTTAAATTATTTATCGTCTTTTAAAAACATTTATATATATAAATATATACTTTTACGAAAATACATAATGTATGTATATATAAATACATATATTATATATTTATATATATATACATTATGTATTTTCGTAAAAGTGAGACTTCGATATTCAATATTTTATAGCATATCGGGCCGGTGGCACCACTAGTTCTATTTATATGGAAATTTTCCTAATAGTGCAAGACTTCGTATTCAACTGTATTTGATTGGTTTTTTGAATCCGATATTATGATATTTACGAGTTCTTTCATACGTATTCGTTATTATTTTATGAATAAAAAACAATAATTTTAAAAGTAAGAAATCATTTAAAAGCAATATAAAATATACATATTTCTTCGAGAAATATATATATAATTGTTATTTGATTAATGAGAACCATATTCTATAATTTATTTTTGATTGTAACAACTGTGATTGTATCAATAAAAATGTATCGAAATCTCTTGTCTTCTTGGGTGGTTTTTCTTTATTTCAGATTGTAATGTAATTTATCTAGTATATTTTTTGTAGTAACTTCACAAGACAGTACAATGAAGCTATATTATAAACTCATTGTAATATAAAACATGATTTAAAAGATTTAACCCACCTAAAGGTTCTTGCCTGTTTTTAGGAGAGGCGTAGGGTTGGAACAGGTGTTAAAATCTAATATTGTTGACCATCCAAAGTAACTTTTAAGTTCTACTATATAAATAATTTTTAATTGGAATTAGAATCATTTAAAGACAATCACTATTTTTTTTATAAAAACACATTATTGGTACGCTTAACATGTTACTTCAGATATTCAAGGATAAATTTGTTTATAGAAAACTTGTATAATATAATGACACTAATATTTGTTGTTGTTCTAGTCTCACATTTGCTTGACCGCGTGCGTAAAGAACGCCACGTGATTGTGGATTGGAAGCTAAGATTAAATTATATAATGAGAGCAGACACTATAGCCACCGATTCATGTGATTTTGTTCTAAGTATGTATGACACTTATTTTTCATAATTTTTTTGAATAAAATTGATTCTACAATACTTAGTTAATAAAATAATGTCTTATAGAGTTTAAAGTATTAAATAATTTACTTAAATTTAATTGAAAGTTAAATATGTTTCATCTAAAGTATCTATTATTATTAATCAGTTTTTTACAGGTTATGAAGAATTCATGGAAGAAAGAATTGCGTTAATAGTACCAGCTGGTAGTCCCTATCTACCTGTTATTAATAAAGAGTAATTTTTTTTGTAGTTACTAATAGAATAAAAAAATCCTACAATATATAACTATATATTACATACATATCGTTCATGAAATATTTTCTGCTATATTTATTTGAGCACTAGTTTTTTAGTTGTTGACACTAATAAAACAACTTAATACTAATTAAGTCTACTCAAATGTTGAGTTGCGCAATAAAAAACTGCTTTTCAGAATTAATCGTATGCACAAAACGGGGCTCATATCAAAATGGTTGAATGCGTATTTGCCGAAGCGGGACCGATGTTGGCAGGCCTCATCCATAGCTTTGGAAGTGAATAACCACACCGTCAACCTGAATGATATGCAGGGGTCTTTCTTTGTGCTGTTTCTCGGTAAAGTTTACTTTTTATGCGCTTACATTCATCTTTTCTATCGAGTTACACGTTTTCGAAATTGTGAAATGTATAATAATTAACATACCGTAATCCTGAGACAAAATTACTTCCGTTTCGAATTTCACCGTGAATAATTAGAGTGATAATAGGTTTGTGTTTTTAGCACTATTAAATTCATTCTTAGGGTATTTCTTCTTCTAGCTGTCACAAACAGATCGCTATTTGGCAGAGAGAAGTTAAGGCAGGACCTTAAATTTTGTAATAAACGTTTAAGATTTATAGAATAAAAATTCATCATCTAAAATCTGATCGTTTTTAAGTATTAGAGCTTTGAACCACTTATATATATGTGTGTGTATGTGTGTCAGAAATATGCATGTATAGGCAAATTAAAAGAAACTGGACGCGGTTTAATATCGAGATTATTGACTCGGAGTGAGCAGGGGTCATTTATCACGTGCAAAACGCGTGCGTTTCACGTTATATTATACAAGTCTGAGTGTTTGGCCCTAATTTTCTATAAGGTCAAAAATAGTTTTATTTAATAGGTTTAAAGTAATCTAAATTGCACTGCACTTTTTTGAAAAAAACATTCTAAAAGTCCTTTTTAAAATAGACCAAATATTTTATAATGACGTGTTTTTTTTCAGGTATTCTTTCTGCCACAACGGTTTTATTTTCTGAGTGGTTTTGGAATAGGAGAATGAAGAAAATTGAGCAAGTCGTCATACAACCCTATTTGGAATAAGCTGAGTGCAGAACTAATTATTTATTACCAAACCATCAAAAAACATAAATAGTATCAAACAGCAATTATACATTTTATCACAGATTTGAAAATTTTTACAAATATCATCAATTTTTATAGATCCACGGAAAGATAAAAGCTTCCATCATGAACTATGCTTATTTAATACTAACCTCTAGTAATAACATAGATGTAGGAAGAAATTGTATAGATTGCTTCGGCCGTGTAAAAGTAATAAAATAGAAATAAAATACTATAACTTTTTAATTGATATATTATACATCATAATATCCCACCAAGTCCCTTTCCTTAATAACATATAGACGTACACGTGCTGTAGAGTACCGATATCTCGATTTTGTTGTACCTTATATTTTTTTATATCGTGCGACTTGAGTGATGATAGTATAAATAATCGCTGCGCATCTATTATTTTTTATTTTATTTTATAGCGGATAAGGGAGCAGGTGGGTCTCCTATATAGTAAGAGAACACCGCTGCCCATGGACAACCGCGCCACAGTCCGCGCATTGATTGCGTTGTCGGCTTTTTACGCCGCTTAAACGGCACTTTTAAGGGCCTCCGATATCCTCACTCCCTCTGCGCAACACAGTACAAGTACCGATTCACGTTGAGTATTCTGTGAGCCCGTTGTATCACTACGGATGAGCCTGCCCAATCCGTGCGTCAGCATATGGTTCAGCATGTTGCAAGTTTTGAGGTTTAAGGATACTATTCGTTTACAATTGCCACGGTTGTTTGAGAATTTTGAATGGGGGTGCAATTGTTTCCTAAGATTTATATCATCAAAGAAAGTAGCGACTTAAAACTGTGAACGACTTAGTTATAAAGGAAATCCTTCTTGTTTTTAGAGCTTAGCAGAAGTAATAACAGAGACTAAAGTTATAGTCAAATTTTATGACCTATAAAAATTTGTCACCGTGCAGACTAGCACGTACTCAAAATTTTTAGCTCTCTATAAATAGTTCAACACAGCTTACACATTGAATAGAAACTTCTTATTTACTACTATATAATATAATATAAATATTTATAATTATTGTTGGTCTCTCAATATAATCTCATTCTAAACAATTAAAAGAAATGGAGGAAAATATTAAAAAATATCTGGAA
>DWCF01005871.1:0-13385 GCA_018230265.1 Delias oraia
AAGTCCACTGCTGGACATAGGCCTCCCCCAAAGACGCCCACCCGCTGCGATCTTGAGCGATCTGGATCCAGCGGATCCAAAAATCTCATTCTCGCTTCTCACTAATTCGAGATTCTCGCTAATGCAGGTACATGGGTAGCGTTTCTCTCTTATAGAGGTACGGAGCAACAACAGTACGTACAATTCACAGCAAGTGCGAATGTAGTAAATATGCACAACATATATGTATTATATACATAGTATATATATATTTGTACATATTAGTGTGTATCCGTTATGTTCATTAGATTTCGACGTATAAGCACTTCATAAGGGTAGGTATCAAGATTCTTACGAAAATAAAACAAAAATTTGTGCACTATGTAATTTTATTTTATTTAGAACTTATATACTTTAAAAAATACGTCAATTTCGTTTAGGTTTCTGTTTTTGTATTTTGAATGTTTTTCTCTAACTCATAAATTTTGTCGAATATTGTTTGATCAACAACCACCGCGCATTCAAAGAGAGATGGACCGGCTACAACGCATTTAAAACTAGCTTCCTTGAAATGATCTATATTTCTGATTCCGGAATCTGTACCTCATCTTCACTGTCATCTCCAGCAATGTAAGTGTTCACACAATTCTTAACGATATCGTCGTCGTATTGTTCTCCAGCGGTTGTTACGTCGTCGTCAATTTGAACGAAATCTTCGAAATTTGGCATTAACACATTGGATTCGTGAGACACTTAGTCCATTCCTCATTGCTAGGTTCAACTTCAACATCATTTTCCTCTGGCATGTCTTGTTCATCCTTTACTTACGTACTTTTCTGTTCCACGAAGTTAAGAACGGGTCATAAAATAGCAAATGTTACATTTGTTACATTTTTTGTCATTTGATACTGTATGTGTACATCTTTTATGTATGTAAGTATTTTTATTGCAGTTATAGTTCCTCCTAAATAAAATAAATGAATAAAGCTCGACTGTCGCTAATAGAGGTATAAATAAGTAGCAGTCTCACTTACGCAGGTCCATGAGGGAAAAGACTCTCTCTTACAGAGATTTCTGTTTCTCGCTATAGAGGTTTTGGCATCTTAAAATAACGTGTCCTGGCTATTACTCTCACTTATAGAGTTTTCTCACTTACCCGGTTCTCACTTATCCAGGTTTTAGTGTATTAAGATATAGTACAAGCAATCTTGAATACACTATTTTTTGTAAATGTTATCCTACTCGATTTGCAAAATATGTTCGTATAGTTCGAATAAGACCGTGTCAAATGTAACAGTCCATAAACTCTGCGTTTCGTTTTCTTTGCGTAAATTTAGTATTGAGGACACACCATTGTTGTTACTTATATTTGCTTTGCTTTGCTCAGAATTTATAAGCCTTTATTTAAATTATGTCGACGTAAGCTTTTCATAGTAGAAGTTCAAGCATTGTTGTTTTCAAACCAATACAATTTGGGAGACTTCAAAAAAAAGTATCTATCCGTTAAAGATCCGCAACCGCCCCTATCGTGGACTAACGATGCCCATGGGCCGTGGACTACTTATTGCTTATTGTTTGCGTTTCCCTTTAAAAACAACTTTTTATAGATTTGAAAAGCCTTGTGGCGTGTTTATAGACGTGTCTCTTAAAACTCTTTCATTTAGCTGATAAACATTAAAATAGTTTATATATCCACCGTTAAGATTAAGAAAAAATTGAGTTAAGTATCATTTGAGGAATAAATTGTTAATATTGGGGCCTAATTCTATCCAAAAGAGTTCAATATTAAGCGACAATATTCAGATATGGACATCACCATACGGCACAGGTATAATTTTTTTAAACTGAAATGTTTATACGTTTGCTAAACAAACATTAAATTTCAGATCTTCTAATAGTAAGTAATCATATAATTAATAGAAGAAAACTATTCAATATAATTATGTTGAATACATTCTTTTGTGTATTATGCCAAACGCTAAAGAATATGTTTTCGAATTTACCTATGTTTATTGCAAACAATACCGCTTCGTTAGCTCGGAGCTTTTTGTGCCTCGACTTACGCCTAGAAACTGACACTAATATACTCACCGTTCATCAATCCATTGTGATCGTTTGATTATTTTTCACAACAATCTGCAAAATTGTAGGTACAACTCTCGAGTCTCAAGTACCTCCCTACCATCATTTAAAAGTACATATTAATGTTTGTATTAGGTCTTTTAGATAGTGAACATAATATTTTGATTTAATAAAATAATTAAGACAATAGTATTCCTAGTAGTAGTAATAATATTAAAAAAAAATTGTATTAAAAATACCAAATCACCATTTTTGAACGTTCAAAATAATTTAATGGGATGTTGAGGCTGAAAAAACTTCAAATACAGTTCATATTCAATTAAAATTCTTTATATTCAAATGAACGACAGTTTAGGATTTATAGTAACTCCAAAATTAGAAGAAAATGCGCTATTATAGACAATGTGTAACTCCATGTTTTATTATAGACAATATAAGTTTACAGTCGCTTTGTTGACGTTTTTTTTCAGACGAACCTAAACCATAAAATCTATCTGTAGCTAGTATAATATAGAAATACCGTTAATACTACGTGAACCTTGAACAAGCTGTGATTTACTCCGACACAAGACTATTACCATATTTTAGCCTTTTCGGTGACTAATGCTACGAAAATTGTTCAAGCTATTTTAAGCTTTAAACTATTTTTTGCTTAATTAAATTACTGACTTACTGTGATTCAAGGTGTCTTTTAATGCACAATTTTATTTGTCTTATAAAACATTAATTATCCCCTTAACAAAGATAAATTGACAGTATTTAATGTCTGACTGTTCTTACAATAAACTAAATCCTACTCTGAGGTCAAGTAATTTTTGGTAATGAAAAGCCTTATGAAAATACTAACCTACTATTAAGAATAACCTAAATTTAAGCTTAAATTATTTAACCAGAGTAATTAAGACATTTTTTAATGTCTCTTTTTCGTTTAGTGTGATTTTTATATTTTAAAAATTCTGTTGAGTGTGTTTAAAGGCAAAAAAGGTTACTACACTAATAGTAGTAAGCGCACTAACAATTTATGCAATGATATTGGGTCTCCTATATGGTAAGAAAACACCGCCGCCCATGTACAACCGCGCTACACTCCGCGCATTGGTTGTGTTGTCAACTTTTTACACCGCTTAAGCAGCACTTTTTTTAAGGGCCTCCGAAAGGCTCACTTACTCAGCGAAACACAGTACAAGTACCGTTTGACGCTGAGTATTCTGTAAGCACGTGATATCACTTCGGACGAGCCTGCCCAATCTGTTCGTCAGCATATGATCATGCAGCATATTCTTTAATACCAGAGAAACATCGTAATTGCTTCAATACTTCGTTTGAACTGAGAAAAATCATGTTGAAATACCATTGGGTTGGACATGAAGGAAAGGTTGAAGGTTTCAAATATTGACAGCAGTTGTCGATACATAATAACATAATAGTGATACTAAATAAACATTTCTATTACCTATTTTCCATACCATAAAGCAACAATTAATGTGTTCAAATCCTGGTCCGTACATATTATAATTTAATTTATAATTTGTTCGGTTTTTTGAAGGGCTTTACAGTGGCCGGGCAAGTGTCTTAGACCTGTCGTACCCATAGAAGAGCCATACAATACAACACATGAATCAAATACTAAAGCAGTAATTGAGCCGGCTCGTCCGAAGCGATACCACGAGCTCACAGAATACTCAGCGAGAAATGGTAGTTGTACATGAAACGGTGCTCTATTGAGTTTCACCGAGTAAGTGAGAATATCGGAGGCGCTTAGAAATGCTTAAAAAGCCTGGAACACAACCAATGCGCGGACTGTGGCGCGGTTGGTGATGGGCGGAAGTGTTCTTTTACCATATAGAAAACCCACCTAAACCGTTGTCCGCTGCACTATAAAAAACCTATATAGGTATTGGTCTACACTAAGAGAATTTTGATGCCACACAGCGCTTCTGGAGATTAGATAGTTTTTTTTCCATAATCTTCTATAAATAATTATACAATAGCCTCTTTGAAGTCACAAGTATCTATTTAATAATAATTTAGTATCCGACTCGAATCTCTTAAATGATTTGTCGCGCCCTACTCGATAACAACTTTTTAAATCACTCATTGTTACAATTTCTCCTATCCAATATTTATTAACTTCTGTAACGGTGTGCATAGATAAAAATAAAGTTCTAATGTTAAAAACCAACTTTATTTGTATTAAAACAAGGTTTACCCCACGTTACTGTAATATTTTTGTCAATAACTCAAACTTAAGTTTGATACTCGGTCACGGTCCATAAATAAAATTAACACAAATGCTCTACAATACGGTCACCCTCTTAACCTACAATTGCAGAGGGGTGAAAATATTTTGACATTTAAACCACATAGATGTAACACTTATTTGCACTAGATATGGCTAGTTAATTACCATTTACAAATAAACGGTTATGAGAGCTTCGCAGCTAAGTGGTTTCACAATTCTACCACGGTAACGGGTTCAAATACCAGTCCGGATAGTTAGAATTTAATTTGTAATCTTCGTCCATGAACGATGGTGTTCTCTTACTTGCTCTACCTCTTATCCACCTGCTCCGTTGTCCGCTTTATCATAAAAAACTTAATAATAAATCAACATATTCTGAGACACTAATTCATCAAGTATTAAATAACTAAATTATCTTCCAAAAGTCATATGTTAAGTCATATGTTGTATGTCATATGTTGAGTAGTCGTTAGGTGGGGCGAAATGGTGAGCCTGAAAAATTAACAACACCAGAATAAGTATGAGTTCTGAAATGGCGCAAGAAAGTTCAAATGTTTAAAAATCGTTACATACTCTACTTCTTATTATTCTGCCTCTAGTTGATGAAGGCTTTTTTCTTTACAATGTTAAATTATCAAAATAATACAATATTTTAGAGAAATGCAACGATTATAGGAACACTACATTTCTAGCAATACACAACCCGAGTTAAAGGAAAACTTTTCGCTAATACAACCAAATTATATTAAAAACTTTTCGTATCCAGTATCGCTAAGATAAAATCGTTACACAGTGACCCTAAATCACTTTCCGTCATCGATTCAACATCGGTGAACGACAAAAGCAATGATTTGTTAGCAACAAACACCATAAATACTACTCCCAAAAATGTATTATGGTTAGTTTGGGAGCCGATACGATGTCGAGATATGCCATGGATAGTAGAGTTATGGCTTGATAAGTGAACGAGTTCTCCTAGACAAACTGTTTGTAACGTAGAAGATTAATCTTTTAACTTTTAAATTTTTTTTAATACAACTACTTCGACGTCAGTCTATAGCACCATCAAACTTGATTCGGATTTAAATCTCTCATTATAAGGAAATACAGCTAAGCAACTAAATTAACTATAAGCAATTAGTTAAAATACTAGAAGGACATTGTTTCTTGTTAGGTATATGAAAAGTTAACGCAACGATTAAACGAAACAACTGCAATATTTAACTTTGTCATAACAATCCCATGATATCGTAATATGAAAATAGCAATTCATACATTAGGCGTCTAGTTCTCGTGTCAAATTATGCAAATGGCGTCGATATGCTACCAAATATACACCGCCATTGTCAAGCTATGACTAAGTGCATAATACTAGCTCACTGAATCGGGACAGACTAACGTCAAAGATTAGGAAATATAATCTTATTTAAATGTGTTAAATAAACATGATTTTGAAAATCTTGCAGACGACTAGAATATATAAAAAAACTTCTTCCTCAATTCATTACATTATAAATTTTAATATTAAATCTGAGGCTTAGTTTGATGGAGAAGGTGGACCACAAAAACGCCTTTCACCCCAGTACCCAAAAGAAAAGTCCCCAAAGCAAGTCAATATGAAGATGCATGTCTTTCACATCACTAAAACAAAAAGCGTATTTTAATAAATTAAACGATATAATTTTTAGCTTTAACAGCAAGTATTCTACTGTGTTTCGCTAAGTGAGTATGTTGGAGGCCCTCGAAAATGCCGCTTAAGAGGCGTGAAAAGTAGGCAACACAACCAATGCGTGGACTGTGGCGCGATTGTCCTTGGGCGGCTGTGTTATCTACCATAGAGGAGACCCACATAATCCGTTGTCCACTATACCATAAAAAAAACTTGCTAGTTGTAACGTTAACATAGACAGTATATTATTTACAATACTAAATTTGTTTTTACATAAATGTAATTAAGAAAATACATATTTTAATTGCTATGGTTTTATTTATGAAATGTATCTATGTCATTTTCTCTTTGCATCATTACAAATTCAGTATTAATAATTTATCTGGAGCCGACGTGGGCGACACCTACTAGACAATGCGAAGTACTGCTTTTTATTTAAATATTGCAACACTGTTGTAGGTTGCCGGTAATTAAAACGCGTTCATTTTACTTAAGAACTGTTGTTTTATAACTTATAAAATGCCATTGCCATTTATTCGATTTAAGTGTTGGAGTTTTACGTTTCATAGTTCAAAATTAAGGTGAAAAAAATCTGAAATATCTGTCTATCTAAGATATAAATATATATTACTTAACATTAAATAATAAAAACTTGCCAGTAGATTCAAACTACATTAATACAAAAAGAATATTGAAGATAATTTGTAAAATAAATGATCGGCTACTAAAAATAATCTAAGGTCAAAATATAGAATGTCTTAAAGCGCTGAGGTATGAAGCTACACAGTTCGCCTAAGGCCCAACACATTGTATAATGCTTTCCTATGATCGAAAACCATACATCAAATGAATAACCGAAGCTGAATTATTCATAAGTGCGCTTTCAAATTGTTTCGCGCCGAATCGAATAAGCAATCGAGATGAATCGAATGGGATCAATCGAATTGATGGATTGTCCTCAATGTGATTCATATTCGATTGATCGATTGTCGTCGCATTGATTTATATATCGATTGATTTATATTCGATTTGTCTTTCAGTGAGTTCGCTGAATAGGCTAAAGCAATTTAGTGATGTTCATGTAATTTTACAGTTTATATTGTGTTTATAACCAGTTCAAAGATCAATTTAACTTAGAGAGTTGCGGTCAGGTCTTGGAGTCTTAGAAACTGTAAAATATTTATTTATTCATAAACATATACTCCATTTCATTGTTTAATTGATATTGTTATAGCTTAATTATAATTAGTTTTAAATAGTTCATATACATGGTACAACTGAAGTTATAGAAAAACAAATTTATTAACGAGGACAATTAAAATAAGAAAAAGAATCTAGCTTCCGATGGCCTCCAAAAGCAACTATTTGAGCCTTTTTTAGACCCCTAAACTGCAGAAGCTGAATAATAAATTGTTATCGATAAAATAATAAGAGCCCAGTGACGATTAAGGGTTATTACAAGTGGGCCAGAAATACCGTTGGGAATCAAACTGGCGATCACGAAGCGGTGTTACAAATTACAGGTCGCGAAGTGTAACTTTTGGTTATCGAATTTTAATGGGTGTTGTAGATAAATTTAAAAATTTATTGTGGAAGAATTATGACGAAATAAAATCGCCACTAACACGATATTATTAATCGGAGGTAAGTATATTTGTAATCTTTACTACAAAAAAAGGACCTTCTACATTATGACATTACAAGGTTTTATTGAAAAACTTATTATTTTTTCAAAATCAATAACTTGATAATTCTAAAGTGGCCAATTTTGGATTTTATTGAACGCAGGCGCGCTTCCTAAAATTGTATACATTAGAAAGGTGAACGCCCTGAAATTGTAATTATCAGACTGAAGTTTACATTGTACAGTATTTGTTTAAAACCTATGTTGATTTTTGAACTCTTAACTATGCTATAAATAAATTGGTCTCGGCTCACTCACTGATTATACGAATATTTATTATGATTCCCTCTTCAAAGTTCTCATTTTCATTACTATTTATATGTTAACATTATAGCTATCTGCAAATACGCTATATATATATTTTTTATATAATATAGCGGACAACGGAACAGGCGGATCTCCTATGGTAAGAGAACATTGCAGCCCATTTACAACTGCGCCACAGTCCGTACATTGGTTGTATTGCCTGATTTTTACGTCTCTTAAACGGTATTTTTTTTTTCACTCTCTCAGCGAAACAGTACGAAGTACCATTTTACGTTGAGTATTCTGTGAACCCGCGGTATCACTTCAAACGAGCCGCCCCAATTAGTGCATCCACATACTTCAGCATGGCTCACAGGTGTAATATTCACATAACGAGTCACCTGTTATCCCTTTTTTATATTACTTTGTATTCGAAATTTTCTTAAGAATCTACTTATAACATTGAACTGTAGCATAATATCCAAACGATTATTTATGTATCGCGACCAATTTGGAGCGATTTATTTCGCCACCAACCTATGATTTAATAAATTATACACCGCTAAAAGATTGTTGCCAAATGTTCACGCGGAATTTGAGTTCATCTCATTTATTAAGAAGATTTGAGGAATTTAAATTTAAATTTGCTTTGAAATTGTGTTTTAAACACTTTACATTAGGTCTCTTTACAAGAAATTTGAATATGTTTATAATATATTTTTTTCTAAAAGTTAAGGACACTTATAAATATGAAAGTAATTAATACTTATACATAATATTGTTACAAATATTTCAAATATATATTTTTGTGATTTCATGTCCTATACACATTACGTATTTACAAACTTTAGATAAATTCTTATTTACTTCAAGTAAAGGTGTAATATGTAAGATGTAATATAGACCCAAATACCAAAGGGTTAAAAACCATCTGCTTTAGTAAGTCGTTAAAAAATTTTAATTTGAACCATCGAACTGTGGTGTTTGCAAGAAGACGAAAAAGTGTTGAATTTTACTTTTAATCAATTTTAATCTAATATTACTCACTTAACTCGTCATATTAAGTCCGATGAAAATTGTTTTTTTTTTTTTGCCTAATGTATATTGTCCTGGAGACCAGAATCTATTTTAAAATAATATTACAATCATTCACATCAATATTTTATGCAGATGAAGGCACTATGGCGGTGATATATCGAAACACATTAAGGCTTATTAGCGCACAATTCCATGGCTGTAAGCGGGCAAATAAAAAACATTAGCCGACTGAAACAATGACAGAAAAGATTCGTTTAATCCAATTACAATGATACATGAGAGTACTGACTAGAATTGTAAGGATAATGCATTTGAAAAAAAATTTACATTAGATGTGTTGGAATTTTTGTAGAATTTGGTTTTTAGTATTATTTTTTTATGAAAATTGAGGGTATACGAACAGGATACTCATGTAGCATAAGAGGTTCTCCGCCTATGGACAGCAAAAGCCGCGACTGCATTGCCGGCCTCAAGTGTCATGAGAATGTATGAAAATGCTGATATCATCATTTCGCTTAACTAAAAAATAGATTATTAAAGTATAGATTATTGATATATATAAAAAGTTAGCTGAAAAACAAATTACTATTTCACTCGGAGGAGAGCTATGCTGAAGCGTTTGCTGACGCACTAATCGAGCCGGCTCGTTCGAAGTGATACCACAGGCTCACAGAAAACTCAGCGTGAAACGGTACCTGTACTGAGTTTCGCAGAGTGATTGAGGACGTCGGAGGCCCTTAAAAGTGCCGCTTAAGCTGCCTAAAAATCTGGCAACACAACCAATGCGCGGACTGTGGCGAGGTTGTCCGTAGCCAGCGGTGTTCCCTTACTCTAGAATACCCACCTAATCCGTTGTCCGCTATAAAAAATATATTAAGGGGTGGAATTAACAATATACATAGGTATATTGTATATATATAGGTATATACCTATATAGGTATACCTAATATCTAAAAATTACTAAAAGCTCTGTCTTATCCACATAATTACGTAACGAATATCGGTACTATATGTATGTACATCGGTCGGCAAATGGGTGGTCCCTGTTAACATTTTATCATCGAGAGAGCTGAAATATTGCCCATACCCGCTCCTTGATGCGCTTAACACCTTCTAGTTAATGCCGTTATATTTTCTAGGTTCTGAGCGTTTATTAATTAATCATTTTAAATGTATTATTTTGTATTTATTTTAAATGTATATATTTTATTCATAGATTCGTATAGACATTTTGTTTTATTTAAAGTATTCATTAAGGTAATTGTGCAAAAGAAGGGCTGCTAGAAATACGCATTTATTGATGAAATTATTAATTGGTAATATCTTTTAGGCATACAAACGCAATATATCGCGGAAACATAAAATTGTAACAGAAACCAACCTATGAAATAAAAAATACAGTAAATGATACATGAAAATAGGAAGAAACACGACTTTGAAAAACTGAAATAGAACTCTATTTGAATTAACAAGCAGAAATTATAACTTTATTTTGTTTCTGCTTGTAACGTAACCTAACCTACGCCAACCAAAATCTATACTAACTTAACCTAATCTAAACTAACCTAAAGATTATACAATTAAGCCTCGATTGAAAGTTCGTTTCCGCGATCAAAAACATGCTGTTCGTAAGCCTAAAAGTAATTTCCAGTCATTACTTTCATCATTAAATTTGTATTTCCAGAAACCTTTCTGAATAATTAATTTCATTACCATTTTTCGGCGTGAGATATAGATACAACTTACAATTATCGTCACCTCAACGTTTTGTCGTTCCATAACTAAGAATTTTTAAGGATTCGCCATTCTGTGGAATCAGTGTCTGGAAAAGTAATTCCTAACCAATCTGATAAAAATCTCTCTAAATAATAAAAACATAAAAATGACTTTTATTTATTTTTGATTATCATTAATATCTTTATATCTTAATGAAAAATACTTTTTATTTTACAGAATAACTTTATTTTAAAGAATAAAGGATTTAATATATACTTTTTTATCTTGCATTTGTGAAGGGCCGCAATATTTACTGATACACAAACACCACGTTTTTGTTACTAAATAAATTGAAGGTGAATCCAATCATTAATCTACAATATGACATTTCATGATTTCAACACAACAATCATTGCTTCTACGAGTGGATGTATTGCGTTAAATTAATTATTTAATAAAAAATAAATTAATTTTTAATACTTACGTCACTTACATGAGTGGAAACCTTGACACGTAACTGTTAATTTGATTATCCGATGGAAAGGCATTGCCTACTAAATAATATAGACTAAGATAGACTGACGGATTTTTTATAACCGCTCCATTGTTTGTGGTTTTTTTCACTTACATGTTAGTTGGTTAACATGTCATCCAGTTATCCATAGATAGGCATAATATCTATAATAAAGACTACAGATAAAAAATACCTTTTAAATTATTGTTATTAAACTTAAATGACATGAAAGTTTTTTCAAATTTACTATTTAATATTAAATTTAATAATGTTTATTATTTAATACACGATTTATTTTTAAATTGACTTGATTTAAATCAAAAACTAAATTATTAATATATTTCGTCATCAAAATAAAGATACCAAATAGTAAACAATTATATTTATTAAAGTTGCAGTCACAGACTATTAACAGAATTTAAAAACTGATTTGAACCTCCTTCAAAAATTTTATAAAAACAAAATAACTAGTCATTTTATTGAAAAAATAAATATCGGTAATTACTTATACGAAAACTAAATTTATGAGAAGAATAATCTTGTGATGAATGATATCAATTTTAAATTTAAATACTACTGTGCTGACGCGTATATCTGGTAAATGTTACAGTCTCCTATAGAGTCCATGGACCCGACTTTTAGAAACCTGCTTTAAGCTTAGAACGTACTATAATGAATTTGATATATATTAATGCATAATAAGCATGTAAGTTAGTACGGATTTACGATTGAAATTCTTCAAGATGGACATTATTAGAGAACACAATAAAATAAAGAAGCTCATTTTCTTTGCGTAACAAATTAATCGTTATGGAGACGATAAAAACTCTACACATTGAATGGAATCAATTTAAACCGCTTTGCCGTATCAATTAGGCATTATTTATATTCCTAACGCATCATATAAAACGGAAAACTAGATTTCATATATCGTTATACCGTAGGAGTCTAACTCGTATAATGTTTGTATCATAAATGGTTTGATCAGATTCTAAGAAGCTAATAATATTTAATAATATTTTTTAATACTAAATCGACATTTAATATATATGCTTTATTATACAATTTGTGACTATATACAATTTTTATATAATTATTAACTAACTTATATTAGAAATGAATTTAATTATTATTAATTATTCATTGGAAAGTTAGCAATGCTATTTCAAAATCATCAATTATCTTAAGATTCAAGACATAATTATTATAACATGCAAGCTTTACCTTTTCATATTATCTTTTATTATTTTGCTTAATAAGCGAACTTAGTATTATTTCTAAGTATTTTTTCAATTAATTTGATCTACATCTCTTGGCCTATAACCGAATGCTGTAATGAACTAACATCGATTATAGGTTGCTGTATGACACCCGCCAATAAGCCGATGAATTTGTGTCTCATCAGGGTCAGGGTCACTGAAGCTCACATAAACATATTAGATAAATTGCGCCTACGCACCATTTGCTTCTGAATTGGTTAACAATTTTATACATTACTTTTATTTTAATAAGATTTAAAATGAGATTGTTGTACCACTTTGTTGAATATTTAATGATTTTGCTTTGTTTTGGGTTAAGTTAGATTGGATTTTGTACGGGCTATCAACGTATGAAGAAATTGACTACTTAATACTTAGCATAAATATTATTATATCATAAACACGAATAGTAAGCTTAGTGCAAGCTATATAACAAGTTTGAATCGAATTAAAAAATATATATTTTAAAAAATGAAAAAAATATATGAAATTTTATATAGGTATTCTATGCAGTTATTTTTAGAGCCATAACTTTAAGAAATTCCTTCGTTAATGTTGCAACTTCACGGAAAGTACATTTAATCTCATACAATTCTAATGAGCTCACTTGAAGCTTCAAATCGTTTTGGAATATCAATCATTCGCCTGATTGGCATTAGTATGAGTTTTATGGTCAATTTTTTTACTCTTCTTGACCCGACTTGACCCACCATTTGTATGATACAGCTTAATGAAAGTGAGCTTTGAGTTCATTTATAATATTTCGCAATTTAATGATGATGTTTAGATCGAATTGATGAAGTATAGGATCGCTTTTTTATCAACCTTCGCATCTCTAAATTATACATATTAGTGTAAGCGACGAATTAAAAGTGTACGAGTGTACGAGTTTACTGAAAAATGTGATTTAAACTGATTTTTATTAAAATTAAAATAATGAATCTATATTAACTTTA
>DWCF01005872.1:0-13385 GCA_018230265.1 Delias oraia
AACAGCTCGTACATGGCCTGGTCTCCTTTTTTCTGCGCCGCGACAATCGTCTCGAACTGGACGAACCAAAATTCTATCCGGTCGCGCCATATTGCTGGGATCCGAAGATTGGTTGATACTCCGGAGACTTCTTGCTTTTCTGTGTTCATTTTTCTTGGGGTCAGTTTAGCTGGATTACAGCTTCGAAGTATTTAAATGATACGCAGCTCCAAATGTGGAAGTGATTTATACATTTGTAAACCAAGTGGTTAACCTTAGCGAGCACTGCACCGTTACCGCCGAGTTAGACTAGAGGCAGCACTGTGGGAGGTCTTCCTCTGGCCCTCCTGTCTCGCTCCCACACTGCTGGGTCAAACGCGGTGCTACTATTTGTAATAAATAAAAATTAAAGCAAATCAAACTTCATAAGAAATTGATGAAAAAGTATATGTAATATTATTATTCATACAATATTAGAAATTGGAAAACACCTTTATATAAAACCTATATACAAATTAAATCCTAATAAATTTATATATATAATATATAAATTCTCCTAGTTATTGAAATAGATAAATTAAACTTTATTGAAATTTGAAAGTACCTCAAACAAATGAAAATTGATACTTCAGAAGTAGTTTTAGATAGTGCACTATACAGTGACTATAGAGCAGATATTCTCAGACCAGAAACAATGCGCCAATCTGCATTAACTGTAAAATTTTAATTACAAACATTCTTATTTAAAATTAGGAAGTAATAATGCAGTAATGTTAAAATAAATATAAGACTTGGTGTGTTCAGTATTGTATTTTTTTGCTTAAAGTATTAGTTGACATGAATATGCAATAAAACATTGACTAAAACAAGAAAAATTTAATGAACTACATTTAGACAATTGAATAATATAAATCAATTTTTAAATAATTATGGCCAAGATGGTGGGTCACCTTCTTTAACTCTACCACCAAAAAGTGCAGATTTATCTCTAAAGTTGGTCATTCTCAGTGTTTCTTGGTCATCCAAATATTTTCCAAAAAAGAATCCAGTTAATGGCACCACAAACCAGACATAACGAGTTGTTATTCCGAACAGAGCCATTTCACTGTTTTTTGGAAATACTCTTCCAATGCCTAGTGTGGCTCCAATCAAGCCAAATTAATGTTGCAGTTATTGTGGGGAAACTTATGCTCACTAGGTTCCTACGGAGGAACTGCAGTATCGCCATATATCTGCAAATTGATCAAGAAATTGTTCAGTAAGGTCTCCACACCTATACCTGAACATAAAGCAAATAGCAACATATGACTAGTTCTATTAAAAATATTATATAACAAAGATTATAGAACTAGTAACAAATTTGAGTAAGTTACTAAATCAATTATTTAAGGTTACATAATTGACTTTAAATTTAAAATGGAATTAATCTAATATCAATGAAACTTATTATCACAATATAATAATATCTTATAACAGTTTATACGTACCGTAACTCACCTCCAACGTCATAAAACGACAGTAGCTTAATTCCTAGCCTATTTTTTCGCAAATTGAATTATTTTGAAACACACCACCAGAAGAGTAACCAGTACAATGACTATGACATACTGTGTCACTTGATAGTGTCGACAATCTGTCAGATTCCGCACAAAAACTATTGATACAAGTAGGTGCGGTCCACAACACGCTCATAATTGACATTTACCAATGTGTTGAGCATTTGGACAGCTGTGGGAGTCTAGTGAAACGCACCATTAAGAAGTTTTCTTACAATTCGTGGAAGTTCACATTAGAAACAAGCACGAAAATAAAGGTTTTCAAAAACTACTCTTTTGTAATTTTAGAAAGCAATAATATTGAAAAAATATACACTGTTAGATTCATCATCATTTCAGCTGTAAGACGTCCACTGCTGGACATAGGCTTCCATGCATACCTGCATCCAGCGTCTTCCCGCGGCTTTTATAAAGTCGTCTGTCCACCTTGTGGGTGGACTTCCCACGCTGCGCTTGCCGGTCCGTGGTCTCCACTCTAACAATTTTCGGCCCCATCGGTCATCTGCTCTGCGTACGATGTGACACCTGCCCATTGCCATTTCAGCTTGCTAATTCAGTGGGCTATGTTGGCAATTTTAATTCGTCTACGGATCTCATTTCTGATTCGATCAGCTTTTTTGAAGGACAACACCACCTCGCCTCTGTTACACACTTCCGGCGTTTTGCCCTCGGATAAGACGGAATTAAAGAACCTCTGCAGGAATTTGAGTACCGGTGTTCCACCCGCTCTCAGAAGCGATTCCGTCCTCGTGCGGTGCCTTGTTGTTGTTGAGCTGCCTCAGAGCCATGTTAATCTCGTACAGACTCATGTCCGAGATAAATTCGTTATAATGTCAAGACTGCTTGGCTCTAGATCCCCCACCAAGCCGTCAACAAGCTTTGTAATTGAAGTGTTTAACTGTTCATAGAACAGCTATGTCAGGTGGCTTTGGCCAATCAACTTATCCTTTGCAAACACTTGGTTTCGCCCGATGGTCTCTTTAACACAAACCGTAGTAAAGAGACGCAGATCGTGTCACAAGGACTTAAGATATACGGTTATTGAGCCGCCTATAAGACATTGCGTCATCTGAAAACTAGTTGCAGCGAACGCCGATCAGTTATGAGTTTTTAGGTTTGATCCGTCAAATTCTGAGGTCTATCTTTCCGACGGGGTCTAATGAACTTAGATCCTACCGTGTGGACAGTTTCCACTAGCTCGTCGTTGATCTCGTCCACTACCAACCAACCGTCCAAACTAAGTTTTCAACACAAGTAAAGCGGTCAGAGAGTTCGAATAGAAAACTTTCAGGGTTCTGAACATCGGGCCCAGCAGGTCGGAGTGTAGGCTTCATAACATTGATATCCAGCGTGCCCCTTACGATTCCGTATTCGTCACTTGTCGGACATGATGAAGTATATCAATTAGATTCAATATTGGTTATTTCTTTCGTAATAGGGGCGCTATAAGCCATGGTAGGAAAATTGAGAAGGACAACAGTTCAGTAACAAGTTTATTGGGAAAGATCGGTGTGAGGTGTATGTACAATGGGCGCCACGCAGCGGTCGCGGTCACGGGGCGAGCACGAGGTGCGGCGGCGGCGGGTCGGGATCGTCGAGGTCGAGCGCGGCGTCGATCATGGTCGTGCGGTGCAGCAACCGCAGACGCGACGCGCTCAGCGCCGGCGCCGGCGCCGCCTCCGCCTCCAGCGAGCCGTTGGTGTACGCGTGGCGGCCCTCCTCGCCCAGCGTCAGCAGGGTAGAGTAGCTACCGCGGGCTAAGCCTGCGGAGGAAGCGGTGTTAGTCGTCAACGGGACGCACGTCGGCTGCGGGCGGGCCACTCACCTCCGGCGTGGGGCGGCGTCGTCTGGAGCGCCCGGACGGCGTCCCGTGGCTCGGGAGGCACAGGGCATGGCACAGTGTCTGGCGTGGCGCCAACAGCGGGCGCACTCAGCACCACCACGAAGCTCGGCGGCAACTCGTGGCCGTCCGGTGGCACCAGTCCGCGGCTGAATCATCAAATATTTAATTTACACACTAACTAAAAGGGCAAATTAAACGATAAATTAATAGTTTCTTGGAAAGCCAGTTTTTAGATTTGAACAGAAGTCGCTGTCAGATGGCGTACTCCCTGAGGCGTATGAATGAAGCTTTGTAGTGGAGAGGCAAGAAAAGTGTACCGGTCGATGAGGCTGGGCGCGAGAGGGCCGCACAGCACGTGCCAGCAGTTGGCGCAGGCGTTGGAACGTGAGAAGGGGTTCGCGTTTGAGACGCCGCGTCGCGACGAAAAGGAGCCCTTGATGTCCTCGTTTGTCGTCTGGTCGGTGGAGGCCAGGTACGTGTGGAAGCCGGCTAACCCCAACACCGACCACACCGAAAGGAAGCAAACGGTGGCGGCGAGCGCCGAGGCGGGACTCTGGCGTAGTGCCGCAGCCGCGCCGCCCGCGCCGCGCGACAGCAGCGCCAGGTGCGCGACCGCGCACGCGAACACCCACACGCACAGGAAGGAGAGCGAGACGACGAAGAGGTAAAAGTAGCGGTAGTTGCGGCGCCCCACGCAGTTGCCGACCCACGGGCAATGGTGGTCGAAGCGCTCGACGCAGTTGTCGCACAGCGAGCAGTGCGAGGCGCGTGGCGGCCGGAACATCTTGCACGTGAAGCAGTATTTGAGCTTTAGAGGGCGGCCGCGCACCAGCACCTCGCGGGCGCGCGGCGGCGGCCGCCCACCCGCCTCCGCCTCGGGGGCTCCCGCCGCTGCCTCCGCCTCGTGCGGCGGCGCTCGCGGGATGATGCCCGGGTCGGAGAGCGCCGTGCGCAGCAGCGCAGCCAGCGTAGTGGCAAAGAGCGCGGCGCCGGCGGCCGGCACGGCGGGCGACACGCGCACCGCCAGGAACGGGCAGTCGAAGGCGAAGTGCAGCGCGCACGTGCCGCAGATGAGCGCCACGGTGAGCAGGAACACGCCCGGGTGCGGCGCGGTCATCAGCCGCCCGTCGCACCAGAAGCGGTTGCGCCCCGCGAACACCTCCCACTTGCGCGTCACGCGCCTGCTGGCCATCGCCACATCACCCCGCTCCACACCTGGCCCGCGTCTCTGCAATTGTCCGAAATCACTATCGTATTTACAATACTTATGCCAGTGTTCTATAATACATACTCTAATATCAATTGAAATAATTACTATAGAAAACTTGTCTTAAATCAAAAACAGTGTAGTTTATGATATAACCAATTTTACAAACTTCAGATTCATGCAATTTTTTAGAAATATATGAACAATATACTTAACACTAGTATTGATATGGACTGTTATGCCAGTCTTAACCAAACAATTGTTCATTTGAGATGCTGTGTTATATTGTGGTTGCATTAAAATAGTTTTCATATGCATTGTATCTTGAAGTTAACAGTTAGCTTTAAGAAACAATGATATTAAACAGTCACAAAAACCACTTATGCTATTATTTTAAGCACCTTGGATATCCTTACTCACTCAGCGAAATATAGTTGAAGTGCTGCTTCAAGTACTATTATTTCACTATTCAATATTCTGTGAGCCCATGGTATCACTTCGGACGAGCCAGCTCAACTACTGTGTCTACATATGCTTCAGTGTGGCCTTCCCACGGCTTACTTAATTCAAAAAGCCACAATGGAAAGTGACAAATATGTATTGCATATATTTTGATATAAGGCACTTCTTTGTCCACAAGGAAGATAGTGAGTGAGTGTATGTAGCATCAAAGTTCCTAGATATTGTCTGATTTCTGTTTCTATTAATTAAGTGAAAGGGTGGATTGTGAGTTTGTAGAGCCATAGACTAATATTTAGTGTGATTTAGGCCTACCTATTCATCTAAATCTCTTTCTAAATATTCATTCAACTTATTGCTCTTTGTGAAATCACTGTTGTGTATGTATATGGAGGCACACACAGTGGATTGATCTCAGGGTTGTTAGTGGGTGCTGCCATCAGCCCATCAAACCCTAATGTAGATCCTTTTCTGGTGAAGCAAAGAGGACTATTCAACTTTGGCAAGTTTTATTGATCAAAATATAAATAAAATACAACCTAAGTTACATTATTAAGTAAATTATAATAGCTAAATTGACACCTCTTGCCATACCAGTAAAAACTTGAAGACATGGGGACTAGAGGTATTTAATCTAGAGCACATAAAGAATACTGGTATGGAAAGTATCAAGTTTTAAGATTCTGTAAAATTAGGTTGTATCACCTATATCACTGTTTAGAGAACTTAATTATGAATTACAGAGGTCATATAATAACTATTAAAATAATTTTACTTACGAGATGATAGCTTGGCAGGTGATAACAATTTCTTCGTAAATTCCCAAGAGGAAATCAAGATATGAAACCAAGTTGTTATCTTCACGTATCAAAATAATTTAAAAACTCACACATACAAGAAATATTGCACTTGATTCTTATTAAATACTACTTTTTGCTAAGATGTTATAGTTAATTAAAAATTTAGTTGTAACATTTTTATAACTTTATCAAAAGTTTTAAACTTCAAATTCTCATCTTCAGTTCAAGACTTCAGCTGAAGTCATCAGTCAAGCCTTACTATCAAATATCAGACCTCAATCCTTGGCCTGTAAGTATTCACGTATGACAACAAAAGTTTGTTAACATGTTGATATATGTCAACTATTTATTACAGATCACTAGCCATTGTTTAGTCTACGGACTTCATCTCAATATCTAATCAAAAATGAATCAATACATATTATTTTATTTAGCTCAAATTTTACTATAAGGCAAACCAACATTTACCAGTTACATTCGGATCTATTGTTATAAAATTCATATCGATTAGCTAGCTCTACCTATATTTTTATTGATGCTTTATTTTTAATCGTTATAATATTATTCAGAATAATATACGATTTTTATCAGAGAAAAGAATACTTGTTTGTTTAATATAATGTTCTTATATGTATAATTGACAAACATTTAATAGTCATGAATGCCGTTAAGCGGCGTACCCGAAATATTACCTCGTTCAATATAAACAATCATGTTGGACAATGACAGAATAATTACGAACAATCGAATTCTTGAAAGAAAAATTTTACAAATTCAATTTTCTTTCACGTTTCATTGACGTGCCCAACTATGCTATGTAGCATTTCTGTACCTGACTATGTAGTCAGGGACAGAAACTAGACACGTTTTACTATTTAAAAATGATTTCGTAAGTTGACATTTCACATATCTTTGACGTAAACTCTAAACGTATCAGTATGGTCGTATAACTGACTTCTTAGATCTTTCGGTAGTCGTAACTCGTAACTCGAATTAGTTAGTCTTCCTAATGTTTAAAATTAATTCTTATTAAGTTTTGATCAATGAAGAGGAGATAAAAATACGATTTTGTGTCTAATTTAAATTATTATTCTTCATTGAATAATACTGTTTGAGATATTAATAACAGCTGATGCATTTGCCACCTAAATATTTTTTAATGCTGTTTTAAAAAGAGGTCGTCTATCCTCTCCCGAAGTACCGGCCATCGGTTTCTCAAAACATGAGTGGTAGATAAGTAGAAGAATGTGTGAAGTGTAGTCAAGTCGCGATGAGGGCGCGCCGCGAGACGTTGGTGATCGGGACGCTGTGCGCTGCGTGGTACGCTTTGAGTTCGGCCAGCAATGTGGTGGGCAAGCTCGCACTCATTGAGTTTCCGTTCCCACTTACGTTGGCACTGGTCCAGCTATCGGCGACGGCGGCGTGCAGCGTGCCCGCGCTGGCTCTCTGCGGCGCTCCCCCGCTGCCGTCCACCTGCCACCTCCGCACATTGCTGCCTCTTGCGTTCGCCAAGTTCCTTACTACTATCTTCTCACAGTTCTCCATATGGAAGGTACCAGTCTCCTATGCTCATACTGGTATGTTAATCCGTATAATTTTAACAAGGCTGGTTCTTTTTAAATTTCAGAATAGTTGAGCAGATTTTGATATAATTTGTTAAAGAGGTAGCTGACATCCTTGATTGAATAAATATGGGATAGGTAACAGTATCACCACATTGAAACTATTGCCAAAATAAAGGTTTGGCAGATCTATTTCTGTCATAGGGTGTATAATTGTATCCAGAAGATTGTGCACTAGGTCCGAGCACAGCTGCAGAGTCCACTTACTGTGTTAATCTATCAATTGAAGATCTAAACATCTTTTCTATTTGATTGCAGTGAAGGCGACAACACCTTTGTGGACAGCAATGCTGGCATGGGCATTGTATGGCGAGAGGCAATCCCGCGGCGTGCAAGCGTCGCTGGTAGTGATCGCAGGCGGGGTAGCGCTCGCTTCCGCAACAGAACTGAATTTTCGCACTGACGGTCTTGGCGCCGCACTTGCATCTGCCGCGCTGCTTAGTCTGCAACACCTGCTCACGAAACGTCTCATGCAAGGCTCGCGTGCCCACCCGCTGCGCCTTCTGCAGGCGCTGAGCGCACTGGCGCTGGTGGCTCTCGTTCCTGTGTGGGCGGTGACGGAAGTCGGCGCGCTCGTGACGTGGCACGGGGCAGGTGGGAGAACCGCGGCACTACTGACGGCGGATGGAGCTCTGGCGTGGCTACAAGCGGTGGTCGCGTTCAGCGTGCTGGCGCGCGTGACGCCTCTCGCGTACGCGGTGGCGTCGGCGGCCAAGCGCGCGGCCGTGGTGCTGGTCTCGCTGGCCGTGCTGCGCAACCCGGCGCCGCCTCTCAACGTCGTGGGCATGGCGATGGCAGTGCTCGGCGTGCTGCTTTACAACCGGGCCAAACTTCGGCGCTCGCCGTCTGCCTCCACCTCGCCTCTTCTGCCAGTCTGACTACGATGCATTTTGACGCGAATATGTTTTTTAATGTTAGGAAAATAAAGTATAGTTAAGATTATTTATGAATTTACAATGTGAAAAATACTTTTATAATATATTGATATATTTAATATCAGAGTTTTTTGGCAAAGATTTCCAAGACAATGAAAAATCCTGGAACCCCTCCTAGAGCAACAGCTATCATGCTCTCGGACAAACAACCATGAAGAAAAACTTAGTGGCACTCGAAGGTTTTTTTTAACTTTGTTCAATTTTACTTATTTCTGCATACGTCAATACGTTTTTTATGAGGTGCTAGCTCAAAGAAGTGACCTCACTCACTAAGCGAAACACAGTACAAGTACCGTTTCACGATAAGTATTCTGTGAGCGGGCGATTTCACTTCGGACGATCCGGCCCAATTACTGCGTCCGCATATGCATCAGCATGGTTCTCCCACGGGATCTAGATTATCTAACGATGCCTCGGGAAACCGTAAAGTTAATAATTATTTTTAGTTTATAAATTTGAGTTGATCTTTCAAACTAGAAGTTTAACTTTTACCTAAATTCATGTAAAATCAAAAGCTTAATCTCATGTCCTTTTTACACATGAATGAATGTTGTCACTCCACATGACTAGCACCGTTAGTCTAGTTCAATTAGTTCAACAGGCTTCAAGTAGCAGCCCCGCCCTGAGGCTCGTGGTTGACTTGGAGGCATTCAGGTAATCCCCGATAAGTGTACGAACGCAAATGATACGTATCATTGCTAGAGATAACTCTACGACCAGCCCATCCCATGGCCTTCGCGTGCCAACCACCTCGGCGTTACACTATACAGTAGGATGACCTTTGCGCAACACATTAGAAGTGTTCGATCAAAAGCAGACTTTGATCTCTTACTTTCATAGCCTGATAAACCACAAAAAAGTCTCTCATACACGAGAGCATGTGCGCAATATAGATCTACAAATTGAACTTGAGCTGACAACAATAAATAGCCCAGCGGATGGAGATGCGATTGACTGCTTTTTCATGAGACACAGTTAATGAGTCCCATCAACAAATGAGCTGCTTTTCCTGCTCCACCGAGGATATTTATAGTAATGCGATCGGTTTGAGAGAAAACAAAGGTAACAGCTTAAAAAAGTAAGAATAATTTATTTACATAGTAATAAGGGTCTCTCGGCTGCTCCCGCACTGCACAAACACACGGCACAATCAGAAAAGGGAGAAAGATCCTAGAGCTCCTCGTGCGCGTCGGCGTCCGAGGCGTCGTCGGCGTCGGCGTCGCCGTCGTCAAGGGGCGAGGGCGCGTCGTCCAGGTCAGGCAGCGCGTCGGGCGGCACGCCGAGGGCGCGCTGCAGCATGGCGTCGATGGAGTCTGCGAACTCGATTGCCTGACCCTCCTGCAGCAGGTAGCCGGAGCGAAGCGCGGCCGTGCGCAACAGCGTGCGCGCCGTGTCGAGTGCCAGCGAGTCGTCCGGGTCCTCAACGACGCGGCGCAGCAGCTCGAGCACCACGGGGTGCCGCGCGTTCACCTCAAGCATTTTCTTCTGCGAGAGGTGGTGCTTGCGCTGCGCGTCGTCGGCCTTCTGGTGCGCATTGGACATGGCGAGACGCTCCATGTTGCCAGTCCAACCAAAGGCGGTGGCTACGAGCGCGACGGGCGATCGCGCCAGGCGCCGCGACACAGCGGCGCGCGTTATGTATGCGCCCAGTTTCTCGCCGAGCCACTTAGTCAGCGGCTCTAGCTGCGCGCGCGCCGCCTCCAGCGCCTCCTTCTCGCTCTCACCTGCAGCGACAGAGGAATCACGTTTACAATTGCCGGTTGCAGTCACTTACAGTTGAGTTGGACGAGAATAAGAGACAAGGGCGCCTCACCTTCCTCTAGGTCGAACATCTCCTTGGCGATGTTCTGGAACTTGTGGCCGTCGAACTCGGGCAGCGAGGACAGGCAGTACTCGTCGACGGGCTCGGTGAGGAAGAGTACCTCGTAGCCGCGGCGCACGAGCCTCTCGGCGAAAGGCGAGCGCCGTACCTCCGACAGGCTGGAGCCGGCGATGTAGTAGAGGTGCTTCTGACCCGGTTTCATGCGCGCCACGTAGTCGGCCAGGAAGGTCATGTCCTCGCCGCGCGACGAGTGGAAGCGCAGCAGCTTGGCGAGGCGCGAACGGTTGGCCGGGTCCTCGATGACTCCCAGCTTCACGTTGGTGGAGTACTCCTTCCAGAAGTGCACATATTCGTCGTCGGGGATCTTCTTGAGCATGTCGAGCACTTTGCGCACGAGCTTCTTCTTAATGATCTTGACGAGCTTGTGCTGCTGCAGCGTCTCGCGCGACACGTTGAGCGGCAGGTCGTCCGAGTCGACGATGCCCTGTACGAAGGCCAGGTAGTTGGGCATGAGCTCGTTGAACTCGTCCGTGATGAAGACGCGGCGCACGTACAGTTTGATGTGATCCGTCTTCGTGCCGTAGCGGTTGAAGCTGTCGGTGGGCTGCACGCGCGGCACGAACAACAGCGCGCGGAAGGTCACCTCGCCCTCGGCGACGAAGTGCGCGCGCGCCAGCGGCGCCGCCGTGTCCTTGGTGAGCGTCTTGTAGAATTGCGTGTACTCGTCGTCGCGCACGTCAGCCGGCTTGCGCGTCCAGATGGGCTTGTTGTCGTTCATGAGCTCCCAGTCCCAGACGGTGCGCTCGGCGCGCGACGCAGGGCGCTCAGAATCCGCGTCCGCCGCGTCCTCAACCTGAGCGTCGTCGTCGGCGTCGGCGTCGGGCGCGGGCACGTCCTCGGCCGGCTCCTCGTAGGTCTCGGTGCGTGAGGCCCAAAGGTGGATGGGGAAGTTGATGAACTGTGAGTACTTCTTGACGAGCGCGCGGATTGTGTCGGGCTGCAGGTAGTCGGCGGCCTCCTCTTTGAGGTGCAGCGTGATGTGCGTGCCGCGCTTGAGCGTATCGCCGCGCGGGTCCTCGGCGACGCTGAACGAGGCGGCGTCTGAGTCCCACACGTACTGCACGTCATCGTTGTGCTTGGAGACGACGGTGACGCGGTCGGCTACCAGGAAGGCTGAGTAGAAGCCCACGCCGAACTGGCCGATCATATCGTTCATCTCCTGGCTGTTGCTCTGCAACGTAAAGAACGCGTTCTATGAAGACTATGCATCAACAAGTAAGAATTTAAGGTAAGGAGTACGCTATTTCTTGTTACCTTCTCTGTGTCTTGCATCTTGGAGAGGAAGTCGGCGGTTCCGGACTTGGCGATGGTACCGAGGTTGTTGACGAGGTCATTCTTGGTCATGCCGACGCCCGTGTCAATGATGTGCAGCTGGCGGCGCTCTGGGTCCGCTTTGATGCGGATGCTGAGGTCCGACGTGGCAGCCAGCACACCGCTGTCCGTCAGCGACAGCAGCCGGATCTTATCCAACGCGTCCGAACCGTTCGAGATGAGCTCGCGCAGAAAGATCTCCTTGTTGCGGTACAGCGAGTTAATGATGAGTTTCATCATGCGGTTCACCTCGGTCTGGAAAGTGAACTTTTTGGCGCGTTCGCGAAGCTCACGCTGCTGCGCCACGCTCAGGCCGTCCGGGCTGATCGCCTCCTCCTCGCGAGCCCGAGCCTCCGCATCTGCAAACGTGACAACCGCCGCCATGGTTACCAAGTATCGATTAAAGTCAATGTGGCGACTGTGTCCATGGAGCCGAACGGGCAATTGACGCTGCCGCCGAAGTACCCAGCCCGCGCCTTCAAGCTGCGCTTCGCAGCGGCCCGCGAGCCCGGCCGCTCGAACGTCACCGCTTTCCGCCTGCCACCGTTTCGCTTGCGTAAGCTCGCGCTTATCCTTTCGCAGCGGCAGCTAGCGCAAGGCGACCACTGATCTCGCATACTGTTTGCAGCGGCATTGGTAACGGGCAAGGTGGGCGCGGGCGAGGTGGCGGCTCCGCTGAGCCTGCAGCAGGGCGCGGAAAGACGGCTGCGGCGAGCGTTGGACGCGACGCACCTGGCCCCTCTTACCTCGCACCAGTATTTATTACCTTTATTATTTAACATTTATAAGGAAACTGTTTCCTTCAATTTTTGTAAATTATAAGACCTAGTGAAAAATATTATTCAAAAATACATAAATGTTCAGGTATGGTCTATGGAGTGGAGTAGGCGGCCGGTGGCATGAATGTCCCTGGTTGCATCATCACATAGTTGACTCTCCTTGGTTGAAAGTGCAGTTACGAGTGGTCACCAAGGATGCAAGTTTCAGAAGATAACAATTCTATCTAATATGTGGTCACATATAATTGTTACAATACAAGTGGTACAAAATATATTAGAATGTAGATTTAACAAATATTTTTTTTTACCACTTGGAGGGTAATGACAATGCATGCTTATGTATGATGAATAGTTTAAGGACTAATGAAAAATTTTGGTATAACATTTCATTTGTAGACACAAAGATCAAATACTAGCTGCTACAATCTTGGAATTGAGTTTTAAGATACTTTTTCATAATATCTTTGAATGCTTATCAACTGAAAATAAGTAAAATTGAACGAAAAAACATAATATTGCATAAGAAAACATATATAAAACAAAAGTGGGATTTCACCTGTGGAAGAGCCAAGCTGAAGCACAAGTGAACACACTAATTGGCCCAGCTCAACCGAATTGATACCATTAACTCACAGAATATTCAATGTAAAACAGTACTTGTACTGTGTTTCGCAGAGTGAGTGAGGATATCACAGGCCCTTAAAAATGTTGCTTAAGGGGCATTAAAAAAACCGGCAACACAACCAATGCGCGGACTGTGGCGTGGTTAATCAATGACTTCAGTATTGAATATTTTTGATGACAAATTGTCATCAAAATGTTACTAAGTAAGATGAGTTACTGCTCACCTGTTCGTGATGCTTCCCGAGATGCTCCGAGATCTGCATCTACTGTGAGCTCCTCAACAGTGCCCACTCCCAGACCATCTTCCTGTCCTGCTGACCATCCTGTAAATACATTTTTTTTATATAGTATTACATATTTTTTATATTCTCACTAAAGTATTAAAATT